>JAGKTI010011118.1:11008-27061 GCA_018397915.1 Birgus latro
CCACCACCACCACAACTACCACCACCACCACCACCACTGCTACCACTACCACTGTAGTTACCATTGCTACTAGCACCACGACTACCACCATCGCTACCACCACAACTACCACCACCCCTGCTATTACCACCACCGCTGCTATTACCACCACCGCTGCTATTACCACCACCACCACCATTGTTACCACTACCACCATCACTACCACTACCATTACCACCACCACCACCACCATTACCACCATCACCACTACCATTACCACCACCACCACTACCATTACCACCACCACCACTACCATTACCACCATCACAACCAACACAACCACCACCACAGCCAACACAACCACCACCACCAGCACGCATCAGTACACCCTTCCAGGACAATTACAAAGGACCCTCCCAGGCACCTTGGCACTGTACCTGACCCACCATTATACACCCACTGATAAGGCGGCGTCCTGGGCCACTATTCCCAGGTTCCGGCCCCTGTCTATTGGGCAGGAGCTGCACCCTGGGAACCACAGTGCCCTGTACCCTCTAGCACAGATATAGTCCCATCCCATCCCATCCCATTCTGGTCCCATCCCATCCCATCCCATTCTGGTCCCATCCCATTCCTGCCCCATCCCATTCCATCCAACCTCGGCCCCATGTCATTCCATCCCATCCCATCCCCGTCTCCATCCCATCCCCGTCTCCATCCCATCCCCGTCTCCATCCCATCCCCGTCCCCATCCCATCCCCTTCTCATTCTATACCATCCAATCGCATCCCCATCCTCATCCCATTCCATCCCTTCTCATCCCATCCTCATCCCATCGCCACCCCAAAACTGCACGACACAGCCCGCACCACGCCTCCCATCAAGCCCACAACTATAGTCGGTTTATTTCCATCTGACAAAGTTGGGCCACTTCTTCAACTTGAATATTAAGTCATAATTGCATGAAATTTGATAAACAGTAATTATTCGTCAGAAATGAGTCTCCTTGGTTACTAGTGAAATTTGTACTTTCTGACTACCCCTGGCCAACAAGCCAACTAAAAGAGGTTACGGATTTATGTCAGGTGAAACTAAACGGACCATAGGTGGCGGGGGCAAAGTGTTCTGGCCACCTTCCCTTGCTGGCGTCAAGCCGTGGCATTGTAGGTGCAGTGTGTGGTATGTCGAGAGAAAAGTGTTCCCCTAATGTCTATTTTCCTCCACAAAAACCGATGGCGACCGCAGCGTCAACCCCGTCATTTTAAAAGAACGGCAACCAAAGGCAACAAGATGGCAACCCCAATAGACAAGACAGCCGTAGACAGCGGGATGGCAGTATGACAACGAAGCAACTGCAGACGACGAGATGGCACCCTGGGATGACGAGATGGCACCCTAGTGTGATGAGATGGCACCATGGGGTGACGAGATGGCACCCTAGGATGATGAGATGGCACCCTAGGACGACGAGATGGCACTCTAGGATGAAGAGAGGGCAACAATAGAAGACAACCCAAGAGAACAAGATGGCAACCCTGGAGAGCAAGAATGGCAACCCAGACAAGCCATCAGCTTCTGGGTCAAGAGTGGCTTAGGAGGCTTGGTTAGCACCTTTTCCTTGGCGATTTATTTTCATTTTAACCCGCCCAGTCCCCCCGACGTACGGTGCACGTCACTACTTTTTTTCACGCTCAGACCCACCGACGTGCATCGTACGTCATTTGCAAGGCCCATCGTTTGCACATTTTTCAACATTCGCGGGTGATTTTTGGTACGTAGGCGTGGGAGACCTTCCTCTAGCTGCCGCCAGGTGGGGACACTCAGGGACTGCTCGTGACCCGCGCTCACCTGTGACTCAGCCACTCACCTTGTAGCAGTGACCCAGGACAGACATGGCGCGGTGAGGTCTCTCTGACAAGGAAATACAGGCCATCCTCGACACTTATCCAGCCGAATTCACTGGGGATAGTGACTCGTCCCTGGACGATGATGTCCACGACAAAGATTACGTGCTACCTGCCGAGGAGACGAGCAGCAGTGACGAAGAGGTGCCGTCACCTAGGAAGCGGCGGTATGATACATATCATCAAGCAGGTCAGGATAAAGGACAAGGGCAGAGCACGTGGACGTTGTCTTCCCACGTGGTTGGACTTCGAGCTAATCTCGCCATGTGGAACAGAAGGAACGAGGTGGCGTAAGAGGTATGGATCTATTTCCTTGTCTGGGTATGGCAGAAATGTAAGGGCGGGAGTGAGAATTGTGGAAAGTGAAGGTGGTGGTGTTAGGGAGGTAGGTCACATGCTCCCATGTGGTGCACCTGGGCGGCAGGCAGGTGAGGTGGAGCCACTCCCAAGTACATTCGCCCCGCAGTCTTCCCACGCTCCCTCTCCACAGCCCTATGATGTGGGGAAGGGGGCTGGAATGCGAATTGTGGAAAGTGAAAGTGGTGGTCAGATCCGCTCAGATGAATGTCGGAAGCAGTGCCTTCACAACGACACCTCCTTTAGCAGCTTTATATTTGTTTCAGCCGTTTAGCTCCCTTATTTGCTCTCATTTTCCAAAATTGGTATAAATTTTCTTATGTTATATATTTTTGTCACAGGGAGGTAGGTCTTACGCTCCCACGTGGTGCACCTGGCCGGCAGGCAGGTGAGGTGGAGCCACTCCCAAGTACATCATTCGGCCCGCAGTCTTCACACGCTCCCTCTCCACAGCCCTGTGATGTGGGGAAGGGGGCGAAAGCGAAAGCTCGCGGAAAAGGGAGAGGGAAGAGGACCGCGAGTGGGGAAGGGCGCCGCTCTCCTCCTCCCCAACCATCCCCCCCCAACCATCCCCCCCCTTCCTCTCCTCCACACCCAGCCGAAGGCGATGATGGTGCTGACAGTGATGTGTCGTGGGCATGGGAGGACGGGAGTGATTTCGAACCCGTGATTCACCCCTTTACAGAAGAGTGGCGGTCTGGCTGCGCTGCTCCACATATCCGCCAAGGCTCCAGCTGGGTGGATTTCTTCCACCTGTAGTTCTCTGAGGAGTTTGTGGAGGATATAGATGAGCAGACAAATATCTTCGCCAGGGGGATCCACAGTGAGTGTGAGCGTCAGCCGTCAGGGGACAACGAGCGCCCACACACAGCGCTATAGTTACCCAGTCACTCCAAGTGAGATATTCCTATTTTTTGCCCTGGTGCTATTGATGGGTATAGTAAAGAATGGACAAATTCTGGCTTACTGGTCTACTGACCCCATTATTTACACACCTTTTTTCAGTAAAGTTATGAGTCGGAATAGGTTTCAATACATTCTCAGCCGCCTCCACTTCTTTGATGCAGACGACCCTGCAAATGCAAACAACACTGATAAAATGAGGAGAATTAGGCTTGTTTTTGACTACCTACGGGAAACGTTCCGCTCGTCTTTTTATCCTTAGAGACCTCGCCATAGACGAGAGTCTTGTGTTGTGTAGAGGCAGTATTTCCTTTCGCCAGTATATACCAAGCAAAAGGCACCGTTTTGGCTTCAAGATCTTTGTGTGACTGTAGGACTGCTTATGTGCAAGACATAGTCTTGTACACCGGTGCACAGTCAGACATAACAGAAGATCGGAGTATAGGACTCTCAGGGGCCGTGGTAAGAACCATGATAGAGCAGTACCTTCATCGTGGTCACGTCTTGTACCTGGACAACTGGTACACAAGCCCTCTTCTCGCTCAGTATCTCCACCGTCATGACACCGGAGACTGTGGCACTGTGAAGAGAAGCCAACGTCACATGGTGCACCTCGACAGGAAACTCAGCTGGAATGAGGTGCTTTTCTTCAAGGCGAATAACATCCTTGCCACTGTATGGAACCACAAGAGAGAAGTTTCCCTCCTGTCGACTGTACACCTCCCCTTGATGCACCGCACAGACTCCGTGGGGTTTAGAGAGCAGAGGAGGGTCCACGTCTGGAAACCAGAGTCAGTAGTGGACTACAATGTGAACATGAGGCAGGTGGACCAGTCTGACTCAATGATTTCTAGCGTGGAATGTGCCAGGACCACGTTGAAGTGGTACAAGAAACTGTTCTTTCACCTCCTTGACATCGCGGTTCTCCCCACGCCCTGACCACTGGAAAATCTGAGACCTTCGAAGGGTTTGTGCGAGTGCTCTGCCGAGAAATCATCGGCAAATATGCAGAAGAAAGGACACCCCAGTACCCGCGTCGCCACTGCCGCCCAGACGTCCCTGCGTTATTCTGGACGTCACTTTCCGACCACCATCCCCGCTACTCCCAAACACCAACGACCACAGCGCCGCTGTCATGTGTGCAGGAGCTCCACCATCAGAAGGAGCACAGACAGACGAGACACGAGTTACGAATGTGTCCAGTGTAATGTCGGCTTGTGCCTTGAGCTCTGCTTCCTGCAGTATCACACCCTGCTACATTATTGATACTGCTGGTATACCTGTAAGGCCAGTGAATATGTGTTAGTGAATTCAGGCATATCTGTGATAAGTGTTTGAAAATGGTAATCTGTGGAAAAGAAGATTGAATTTTGGAAAACAGAATCCAATAATGTTTCCTTGCATGAATGATACGCTATTATACCAAGTCATGTAATATATGTGCAATCAATGGTAATATTCTTTGGAAATAAGTATAACGGAAATTGAAGAATAAAAATAATACTGCGTGCTTGCGAGAATATTACGCTCGGCATGTAAATATGCGATAAAATATCGCTCACAACACTAGTAAGGCCTGTTAATATGTGATAACAGTTTTTGAAGTTGAAAATTGGTAAAATATTCGTGGAAAACTATAATCGAAGTTGAAAATAAAAAAGAAATACTGTATGCTTGCGAAAATATCACGCTCAATATTACTGTACAGTAAGGCATGTCAGTATGCGATTATATTATGCTCAGAAATGATAGTAAGGCCTGTCAATATGTGATAAGTGTTATGGAAAGTTGAAAATAATATAATGAGTGTAGAAAAGTGTAATGTAAGGAAAAAATTAGGCTAAGTTGAAAGAACAGTCTCAGGGAGTCAACTGTGACAGAAATCAGCGATTTTCAGGTAGCCACAAAATGAACATACGCTTATATCGGCTATATTTTTGTATGAAAACCATTATATTCTTATACAGAGTGTTAATTTTGACCTAGTAAATGTATACTAATGTATCACTGTTGGTTTGGTTTAGTTACCCCATCCTAGAAAACGCGACAACTACAGCGCGCCTTTATAGAGTACGAGGTCCAGGTGAGCGAGGGCATACCTGTCCAGTCTCCAGGCCACTTCTGAGCGTAGATAAGCACTTTCTTGGTGATTTCCCATTGTTTCTCACCAAAAGCGAAAGTTTTAGCCAAAAAACAAAGTCGAAAATCGGTCGGGTTCTGGGGGTTGGTTGGGTAAAAAGCCGGTCGAGTCTGGGCGGGTTAATATCGACAGTTTGCAGCACCAACAGGATTAAAGTGAAATAGGTAGACTAAATCGCAAAGGAAGAGTTGTTAAGAAGCCTCCAAAGCCACATATGACCCTGTAGTGTGTATATGTAGGTAATGTAGTGGGGATGATAGCAGTTATGGCGGCATTTGCACACCGTTACTCTCGTAGGCAGTCCAGTCCATAGGCACCTTGTGTGTATTCTGTATTTCCCCAGGCGATAGAGAAGTGGATGTGACAGAATTAGGAGATATACACTGAGGTGGTTTGGCAATGTGGAGAGGATGGAGAGCGAGAGACTATCGAGGAGTGTGTATATGAGTGAGGTGGAGGGGTGGGGGAGACCGGGGATGAGATGGAGGGATGGAGTGGAGAGATATATGAGAGAGGGTGTGTGTGTAAGCTGGGGGGAGGGCAGCGAAATGGCAGGGGACAGGGCGACATGGAGGCTGTTTGTTTATGGCCAACCCTTACAGGATTAAGGTGTTTGACTATAGATAGATGGATAGATAGATGTTAGAGAGGAGAGAGAATATCAGAGCCGGTGGGGACTAATGCTCCTGTATTTCCCCATAGAGAGACTGACGGTAGGGAAAGAGGAGAGACTGATGGTAGGGTGACAGGAGAGACTGATGGTAGGGTGACAGGAGAGACTGATGGTAGGGAGAGAGTAAAGTTCCTGTATTTCCCTAGGCGATAGAGAGGCTGATGCTAGGGGGAGAGGAGAGAGAGAGTCGACAGAGATAGGAGAGAGAGAACCGACTGAGAGAAATAGAAGGGAAAGAGAGAACCGACTGAGAGAGGAAGCACCAGACTGAGCAGGTTACATGTATTTTCCTTTATTTTTTCTTCAGGGTGTGATGTGTGTGTTGTTCTAGAGCGTGCAACTGGAGATGGAGATAGCTTATTTCACTAATTTCACTGATATACTTTGGTAATGTGTGAACTATTTTGACAATTTTCTGGATATACTTACACATAAGATAACACTGCCTCCTGCCAGAATACTTAACTTGCTGACGTCGTAGCTGCTATTGTTTTATAAATATATTTGTAAGAAAATTTAAGATAATAAAAGGAGTTGTATATCAAATTTAACCCTTTGTGGTATGGTTAGCAGACCATAGGGAACTGAAATGAGAAACCTGTACTTTACACAGGAAAAATCATCCAATTCTGACTTGCCGTAAGTGCCTGGGATAGATTAAAAGCATCTACTTGCCCGAGTGCCAGGGGGTTATCTCATCCTCTTGTTGCCCGCAGTGGGGGCGGAGGGACATTGGTTACAAGATTGTGACAATGTGAGATAACTTTTACCTGGTCGTGGTGTAGTGGCATGCTGCCTGGCTCTCACCTGAGAGTCCCGAGTTCGATTTCCGGCATAGTGGTAAAATATTGGATCATAGGGAACTGGTTTAAAGGTCTGTGGATATAACAACCTACGTTTCAAATTGAGTAATTTTTCGAGTATGGTACAAACTCTACGAATATAAGAGCCCACAGTTCAGCTTTCGAATATTGTATATAGAATTCACTAAAAAGGTAGCAAAGCTAGGCATTCCATCACTTATTAATGGATAACTACTGTAATTTCCTTCTTAATTGTTAGCTATAGTATAGTATTTTGTAAAGTTATGGCAGCTTGGTTCGTATTCTTTTTCATTAAGGAAGCTTCCTGTCCCTGACACCTCTTCCTTAGCGATTTATTTTTGGATGTGGCTGGTTAATACTCTGTCGTACGCTCTTTAAAGTATGACCACATTGGATTTATGTAACAGGACAGTAAGATGTAATAAACAAAATAGATAACTTATTGACTAGTCCTAACAGCCTTATCTTGGTTGTATGATCCTCCATTGTGCTAGTTTCACATAGTATAGCAGTGTTTCTTGCTACTGTCAGGCTATTTCTTGCCACTGCCAGGCTATTTCATACAGCACAGGGAAGTTACTGGTGATGCTCCTGTACTAGTCCTCCAGGTCCTCTTTTATCTCTTAGTTACTTTTATCTCAGTATTTTATATTTGTTACTTTTCTCTTGATTACTTAGGCTTATGATTTGTATAACTATTTCATGTGTCTCTAGCCATAGATGCCTTAATCCCGTAAGGAATGGCCACAAATAAATCGCCTCCATGTCGCCCTGTCTTATGCCATTTCGGTGCCCTTCCCCCAACTTACACCTCCCTTTCTCTCATACACCACTTCATACCAGCACTGTTTATACCGTGCTTTATACCAGTATTGTCTAGTTATCCGAACTCTTTATCAGTTTCATATATTATCAAAACTCTTATTCAAAGCTGTTCTGTTACCAGTGTATACAGAAAGTCCTCATAACTTGATCTTTAGTGGAGCAAAAATAATGTTAAAAGTTCCATTGCTACCTATGGAACAGATTTGCCAGCTTTGTGGTAGAAAACTTTAGGAGAAATACATTGAAGTGGTTTGACCATGTGGAGGGGATGGAGAGTAAGAGACTAATGAGGAGAGAGTATGTGAGTGAGGTGGAGGGGATGAGGCCAAGGGATGGTGAAGCAGGGAGGTATATGAGAGAGAGGTATGTAAGATGGGGGAGGGCGGCAAAGTGGCTGGGGACAGGGTGACAAGGAAACGATTTGTTTGTGGTCATCCCTTCCGGAATTGAGGCGTCTGGCATTAGATAGATAAGCAGAAGCAGGTTTGCCAGCTTCCCCCAATTTAGTAGTTATATATGATGAGTGTATACGGAAAGTCCTCAAAACTTCTCTAGCGGAGCGAAAATACCATTAAAAGTTCCCATGCCGCCTATTTAATATTGCCAGATATGTGATAGAAAGCATTAGGAGATACACTGAGGAGGTTTGGCCATGTGCGGAAGATGGAGCGTTGGAGACTAGCTAGGAGAGTGTATATGAATGAGGTGGAGAGGATGAGAACGAGGAGGAAATGGAGGGAGACTTATGAAGAGGGCTGTCCGTGTTAGGAAGAGTGCTATCTGTGTTCGGGAGAGGGCTGCCTATGTTATCAATCCCACTGTAGGTAGGTTACAAGTGGTACCCTTTTGTCCAAGACACTATCAATGTAGTTTTTTTTTGTGTGTGTGTGTGTGTCCGACTCTGCTATCAAGGCCCAGCAGTCCCCCCACATACCACACACCCCTACATGACACCATTTCGGCGCTAACACCCACCGTCCATATTGAATACATGTTAGGGCTGTCTCATACAGGACTGGTGTATTGGTATTAGCGGGGGTATTTTAACGACATGTCGGCGGGTCTTCTGGTAGATCAGTAAAGCCTGATTTAATGAAATTCAAATCCTTAAACTGTTCCCTGCCCCAGCGGGGATTTGAGCCTGGGTCCGTTAGGACCGCAGGCCACCTCTCTACCGATTGAGCCAAAATAAAAATGCCACGTTATCACCCAAGTCAAAATTCAGTTACATAAAAGAGATTTAATTCAGCCAAACCGAACCGAACCAACAATGATAAGCTCGGGCCTCGGAAGCATATTATGAGCCGGGGGTCTCACAGGCTGTATAATAAGGGAGGAGGCGGCTTGAAGACACCGCGCTGCAGCCCCCCGCCCCCCTTTGACTCAAACAGAGAATGGAACTCTTCATTATTTTTTGTGTAAACACTCAACATGCCTGCTTGGGTGTACGTGACAAGACTCTGTAACATTCCGTAGGTAAAACTGCTGGGTTAAATAAGGAAATGGTTTCTTAGAAATGGGCAGAGTGTGTCATGTTGGGTTCTTTTCCACGCATTCTCGTTGATCATTTATGGTCTAGTGACTGGATACTGATGTATTTTAAGACTTTGGCAACCCCCAATAATCTACATTTAGTTTAGACACCGGTGCTGATATTAAATATTCCAAATTTTTTTGGGGGAAAGTAAAGAATACCAGCACAGAGCTTGCGCGTTGTGCCCGGTCGGCCGATAAGTAGGCCGGGCCTGGGATATACTGCTGTCTCAAACACCTAACCCACATAGCCTCTCCCAAATTAGCGTTTATAACCTAAGCAACCTAACCTAACCTAACCTAATCACCTAACCCAGATTAACGTAACTTAACCTAACCCACCTAGCCTAGCCTGGCCTAGCTTATCTTAACAAGGCACTAAATAAACCCATCTAAGTTTACTTACCTCAAGCCAGCTTAACCCAGATCATCCTAACCTAACCTTACCTAACCCAATTCACCTAACCTGATCTACTTTTGGTCTGAGCTATTTAATCAGATCGTCCACTTGATTTATAAGGTGTGTAATGTCTAATAATGACCTGTTTTTTTTTCATACTGTAAAAGTTGTTAAATGTCAGCCATTGGTGTAATGTAGACAAAAACTCCAATAGGTAGCTACAGGTATCATAAACTAGACATACCATGCTTTCCTGTATTATTTGTTAAAAGGTATGTAATGTCTAACCACTCAATGGCCAACTTTTTCATACTATAAGCGTTATTTTATATCAGTCATTGGTTTAATATAGACAAAATAACTAACAAAGGTTTCTGTCATGGCTATCCTTTATCAGTCGTATCCTGGGGGTAAGAACTATACATTCTCTCAAGACAGTGAGGTGACTGGTATACTTTTCTGTAATCTATATCATTACCAAAGAATGCCAGTGTCTCTATTTGTAACTTGTATATCAAATAACATTTCAAAGATATTTTGTGTTTTGAACTCCAGAAAGCCATAAATCGCCTCAAGAAACTATCGAGTCAGTCCCTCTCCATCGCAGATGAAAATCTAAATTATTAAATAATACTACCATTTGTGATTAATATTGGCCTGAATGACTGATTAATATTTGTCTATAGTCACTACAGTATAATGTGATGTCAAAACAACACGCTATTAGCGAATCTTAAAAGGAATATTAATGGTTATCTGTGGGGCGAAGAAATCTAGAACTTTACATTTGCTAAGCATAGTGTGGTGCCTGGTGGTTTTTTCCAGGGATCTATATCATTGATAAGAAATGTCTTTATATTCACCTTGCACATCATATAATATTTCTCCAAATTTGTGTGTGGGCAATTAAATGTAATAAGTCCCCTTGCTAAACCGCGATGTTTTGAGTCATTCCCCCCCCCCCCCCCCGGGGCCACTTAGTCCCGCCCACAGGCTTCACTCGCGCGGATAGAGGAAGACGAGTTGCACGACATGCCGTAGTTCTGTTTGTATTACGGTATATGACATTACTACGATTCATGGTTTCACACAACAGTGTAGATATTTAACAAAGAAAAGTATGCTTTTTAAACAGTGCGGGGAATGTTTGTCCAAAGCGAGAGAGCCATCTAGCGGAATACTATACTTTGAAAGCACCTCCATGCTTCCACTCTGCTCTTTATCTGTGAATCTGTAATTACTCAGATGCAAATCTACAACGAACGAACGAACTCAGCCGCTGTATATTCTTAATATTTTTTGTTCAGTATTCATGTAAATATGAAAATTCAAAAATCTGTTTTGACAGTGCACTGGCATTAATGAAATGATTGATCAGTCTATAATTTACTTTATTACTAAAGGGATCCCTATTTATGACATTATATTCATGATATTTATTTACACAGTATTGGAATGGCGAAATGGCGGTTGGGGTTGTGGATAATGTACTCAAATTTTTAATTTTTTTTATTTTTTAAGTACTGGCCACTTAATTCCTTTTCTCTTTGTTTTCACAAACAGGGATAAAGTTTGAACTGGGAATAAGCTTGATTAAGCTCAGAATACATCTTTATGGGTTGTACTGCGACGAAAGGAAGGGAAATGTATCCGTTCCCACTTTTGGCCTGAGGTAAATATGCCATTGTGAAGGCCAACAAGAGCAACATAATGGAGGAATCTTCAGCATCCTTCAAATCACATTCTTTGAGGTAAGACGTACAGAAAGCAGTCATATACACAGACAGTCAGTCCTCCCTCTCCCTTATTTCGTCCCACACCCCACACACGGACAAGCCACTAGTGTACGCCGTCCAGTCCCTCCTTCTGTCACTAATACATACCGGCTGGACCACAAGACTGCAATGGGTGCCAGCACACTCAGGGATTCGTGGTAATGAAATCGCGGATGCTGCAGCCAAGATGGCTCACAATACAGTAGCTGTTGAACCTCTACCACTGGCACTAAGCACACTCAAGAATTTAGTAAACAGAGTATGCCAGGACCGGTGGAACTCCTCTCTCAGCCTTATCCTCCCCACCGTGACCTTGGGACAGTATCGAACAGACTCTTCCCCTCACCCCTGGGCCAGATCCTCTGACAGAACTACTGACGTCCTGTTGACCAGACTACGTATAGGCCATATTCCTCTTCGTGCCCATCTGTATCGCCTCCGACTCACTCCTGACCCTTACTGTCCTTGGTGCCGCACGGTCAATGAGACAATTGATCACTTCCTTTTAGACTGCCCCCGCTTCCACTCATACCGAATGATTTTACGTGACAGACTTGTAGCAGAGGGGATCACCACATTCACGTTCCCTACCCCACTATCAGAACGAGGACTAGACCCCCAACACCGAAGAACCGCATCACGCCTCCTTGGTCGCTTTTTAAGGAACTGTGGGCGCTTCATTAAGTCCGCCACTGCATCAGCTTAAAGCTCCCCCAGCCCACTGCTAGGGTGAAAACGGCTTTATCGTCGTCCGCACCCTCTAATCATCACAACAACAACTTTCAGCTGTCATGCTTATCGTGCATTTATAGTTTTAATTACAACTCACTGATTTCCATTAGGCATATAGTCCCCCGGAATCGGTGTTGTCTCGTTTAGAATTTACTGTTAAATTTCTAGTAATGGATCAGTGCGGGACAAAAGAGTCATGTTTGATTAAGTACTTTTCGAATAAATACCATACTACTTGGACCGCAATATGGATGTTAGGTATTGGGAAAAAAAAAAAAAAAGCCTAGGACATAGGTTTTATAAGTCTGAAGGGGAAAGATGACCATAGATTCTAGATTTTATAGATAGTCAACTCGTGAAACTCAGTTGGATATAGAAGAGGGACTGGAAGGTTTTGTTAAGGTCACTCCTCTCGCACCCACCTCCAGATTTGGAAGAAGTCGTGATTAAACTGCATTGTGGTAGTGACAAGAGCCTGGCCAGAGTTAAAATAAAAATTGGGATGGGTGGTTTGGTAGTGAAAAATCCAAAAAATGCTGAACTGATACAAGAAAGTACACCCCTTACCCACAAAAAAAAAAAAAAAACAGCATAATTTGGTAAGGGCGGATTGAAGCGTTGAGAGCTGGCCTAGGAAGCCTTCTCTGTCTGCGGTTTGCTAGCTGGGCCTAAGGTACAGTACTCATATTAATAAGGCCATACACTTGGGTAGAAATATTGCTGAGATGAGGGAAGGGGTCCATCATGGGTAAAAATAAAACCCGATTCAGTGATGCAGTGTTTTGATAATGCCTCTGCGGTGAGGTTATGACACTTACGAAGACAGACTTTTTTTTTTCCCCACCTCTCATTACCATGATCAGCTGGGCACTATATTTATAGTTTTCCAGTTTTTATGTTTTCCTGTTCCTATTTTTAGATTCTGTCCAGCCCATTTTGGAGGGAAAATGGGTTTATAATGATAATTGTTGGTTTAGAATGTCAGCATAACTTTTTTTTGTATATAGTAACTCTCAATTAAATGTTGCCATATGTTCCATCATACGTAACTAGTTTTCCCTGGTTAACTCAGCCTACAGGGGTTGGGTGTATACTGTGTATGGTGTAAAGTACAGTGACATTTTATCATGCTTATTACAGTATTTAAGGGTGTTTCCATTCTGTGTCTGAGTAGTTATAAGTTATACAGGTACAGTATTGGGTTTCCATCTGATACACTTGGCTGCTATATGCCGGATACAAGAAAGTATACTGTACAGTACTGAGCAATAGCTACCTAACTTGTTCCTCCACAGTTTGTCAGATTATCAGTGAATAGCTAGACATCACTTGGGAAATAGGTTTAAAATGATTGTGGACATAAACCATGTCTATATACAGACACTAAACAGTGCTTGACTTTTCCCATCTCCACTATTTATCATATGGTTATTGAACTACATCAATGTTTGGAAGGTTGTTAGAAAAGTACAGTACCAGTATTACCAGTTTTTTTTTTTTTTTTTACTGGCTTAAGCTAGTTTTTAAAAGACTGAATTTTATCTGGTGTTAAGTACTGTATTTGCATACGGTCCTTGTACAATATTCATGTAAACTAAATTTGATACCAGTACAAAGATCAGGTGGATAGTATTTTGTAACATTTCAGTATTTTTGGTCAGTTCAGATTAGGTCAGTCGCCAGATCTGTTATCCAGTACTCTGTTGCCCTATGAGGTGTGTAGGGTCTATGGCTAGCTGTTCACCCCAGACAATTTAGGTGAGAGTAAACACTCAATACCCCTGAGTGGAACTATGTAAGCAAAAACCCTAAGCCACCCATTAGAAAACCCTTATTGGCCAGTCTGGTTGAAGCCGTCGTAACATACCAGGCATCCATCATGGGTAAAAATAAAACACGATTCAATGATGCAGTGTTTTGATAATGCCTCTGCGGTGAGGTTATGACACTTACGAAGACACCTCTCATTACTATGATCAGCTGGGCACTATATTTATAGTTTTCCAGTTTTTATGTTTTCCTGTTCCTATTTTTAGATTCTGTCCAGCCCATTTTGGAGGGAAAATGGGTTTATAATGATAATTGTTGGTTTTAATGGTTACCACGTAGCACAGTACAGTACAATGTTTTCCTGGGTCACAGAAAACCTTTTATCTTGTTTTTCCATGTAGAGTAACTCAATGGCAGCATGAAACCAGATGAATGGATGGCGAGTCTCCCACTTACTGCTGTTATCAGATCAGATACTGTATCCATCCATCCATCACCCAGTCCTCTTTTGCCTTATCAGGAGGGAAGGATCCCCGGGCGAGGCTACTCAGGCTGGGCATTTAAGGCATGGATAACCAACCTCATTCATCCATGAACGACATTAGCTGTGTGAGCAATAACCTCCAGCACACTGACTGGAGTGCCGTAACCTGCTAAACCATCAGGTGTTTGTTGGTTAAATATATGGTTACTAGCCAATGTAGTGATTGGTGTCATATTTTACAGGAAACCATTTGGCTTTTCAGTCAGTATCAACAAAGCAGTACTACTCCTGGCCTTTTGTTCCTTCTTCCTAGCATTAAAAAAAAAGAAAAAAACATCAAATGAATGGATGGTGGGTGCCTCCACCCATCACATCAGCTCAGATATACATAATGAAAAATGAAAAACCATTTACTTTTTTCTTTTTTTTTCCAGGTGTTGCCATGTGGAGAGAACTAAGACCGAGAGAGTGACTGGGAGAGTGTACAGCATGTGAACAAGGGGAAGGAGACTGAAAATAAGGTGTAAGTATGGGCTGGAGAGGTACACTGTATGAAAGGGTAGTGTGAGCTGGTGGGATAACATCCTGATTGCAGAGAATATAATGGCATGGAGGTGTTTTGTTTGTTTTCACCCCCTCTGGATATAAATGGACAGACATTTCTCAAACCTTTGAAATTCTATGCTTATCCTCACAGGCACAGACTTTTTCACACTGTGTTCCATTTGCTTTAGTCTCTTTCTCAACACCTGTGAGTTTTTTTTTTTTTTAACGCAAAGAAGCCACCAAAGGCCATGGGCCCACATACTGTTCCTTCCAAGAAAAAACAAAAACAATATGAAAGACAGCCAGATTCAAGATTCGTTCAATTCAAGATGCCTGGACACACTGCGTTTGAAAGACTGGAGATCATAGGAAGTAGGGAATACAGACAGAGGAAGACAGTTCCACAGCTGACCAGTTGCATAAATGAAGGACTGGGAGGAACAGTTAACTCTTGCATTAGAGAGTTGAACAGAAAAGGGATAAGAGTTTGTTGCTAGATGGGTGCTATGTGCCCGTCGTAGAGGTGGAGGGATGCAAGCAGACAGCCGAGAGGAACAGTGGCCATTGAAGTAGCGATAGAAAAGAGATAAAGATGCAGCACTGTGGCGAAGAGACAGAGGTTGAAGGGAATCAGTAAGAGGAGGAGAGTGAATGAGACGAAAAGCCTTTGACTCCACCCTATTGAGAAGAGCTGCATGTGGGCAGCCTCCCCACACATAAGAGTTGTACTCCACACAGGGGTGAATAAAACCAGTGTACAAAGTCAACAACTGTGCAGGGGTAAAGAAAGTTCAGAGTTGGCTTAACACACCTAATCTCTTGAAAACAGATTTCACAAGAGATGTAATATGTTCTTTCCAAGATAAATCCTGAGTGAATGAAACCCCAAACATGTTCGAGGATGATGCAGGACTGAGCTGGACATTGTTAAGCATGAGTGGGTAATACTGTGGAAAATTTTGTCAGGTCTCTCAACTTGTACCTTTCCATCTTGCTGGAAGTTTGCTTTCATTCAGCCAGTCCCAAAGAAGGGTGACCATTCCCAACCCTCCAACTATCGTCCAATTGCTTTAACATCCTGTGTATAAAAAGTTTTCGAAACAGTTCTTAACAGAAAAATTTTAAAGCACCTTTCCAGTCACAACCTTCTTTTTGATCGTCAGTATGGGTTCTGTCAGGGACGCTCCACTGGCGACCTTCTCACCTAC
>JAGKTI010011119.1:12357-24542 GCA_018397915.1 Birgus latro
GTATTGTACGGCCATTTATTATCTTACCCTGCATCCTCCCAGCATAGGTGTCTCTACCCACTATCGGTCCCTTTTACCACGACACACCATCCTCTTTCACATACTGTCAGATCTTCTGCTTCCAGCATCGTTCTTGGTCTCTCTTTCCGTCTCTCCCCCAATAATACCAATTCATACACTTTCCTTGTCAATCTCTCACTCTCATTCGCTCAACACGGCTGAACCAGCTCGTACGAGCACTGTGTTAACACTTTCGGTCGCGTCTTCATCAGTATTTAATGCCGGCTATCCCCATATTTTTTTTTTTTCAACTTAAAATGAAAGACTGTGAGTAGTAATACCATCATTCGTAGCTCTCTAACGGTTGTGGCGATTCAAGTCTTCAAATGTAGCTAACGCCACCCAGTTTAATTTGGCTAAATATGAGTAAAAAAAAAATCTGAGACTGTTAATGGTGTTAGTACTGTTGTTTTCAAGCTGATATCTGGTAACCTGTTAAGACCAGCGGACCTGAGGAAAGACTGGGCAGGAGAGATCTGGCCAGGTGTAGGGGGCAGTAATAAGGAAAACTGGGAGACAGGCAAAGTTACGACAAGAGTGAGAACGTAACGATGGGGGGCAGAGGACTGAAAGAATGGTTGTGTGTGAGACGGGCGACCAGATGGTAGGGACAGGAAGGAGGAAAACTAAGATACAGGGAAAAATATGAAAAAGGGAACTAGGATAGATTATGAAAAGGTAGGACAGAAGACTGGAGTAAAGGTAGGGCAGGTGGGGTATGGTCAGATTAGAGAGATAGGTATTATGAAAGTTGAGTGACATGGGCTTCAATCACCTTATTACTGATTGAACTTTGTACAGTAGACCTAAATATTGTTTTGTGTATATTTCGTGTCTTTCATCATGGACACAGATTGCACTGTTACCAAAGAAAGAAAACATCACTGACATGCCGTATGCGGAAATAAGTTGGTAAGAGATCACAGAGAACCTCCTAAACCAATACGAGATAGAAAGAGACACAAAAGATGATAGTATCTAAGAAAAAGAAGCATGGAAGAATGAAGGAGGTAGCAAGAGGTATAACAGTATTAGGCAAAGGAGGGCCTAGCGATAGGACATATGAAATAAAGAGGAAGAGAGGTATGGTTATGGCTGAAATGAAGAATTGGACGTGGGAAGAAAGGCGACTATTAAGGTAAGAATGGTGCCTAAGAAATTGGCAAGATATGGTGAGAAAAAATTGCGGTTTGGTACATACACGATAAAGAAAGTAATTTAAAAGAAACAAGAAAAAGACGTATCCCCACCATGTGATACAAATACATAGATAAGCACTAAGGAGTACGGTAATTTCATAAATAAGGACATAAACTAGGACTCGTACACTATCTTTAAGAAGTGAAACTGATCCAGGAAGTAGTTTCCAAGATAAAGCTATTTACAGATTAGTTTCCGTAATGGAAATAGCTCGTAAAATATTTACAACGTGGCAATTTCATATATAAGGACATAAACTAGGACTCATTCTGTAATTTATGAAGAGAATTCAGCAGGAAGTTTCCAAAATATATATAACACGACATTTTTCCTTATATGGTCATAGCTCGTAAAGTACAGACAAAAAGGCAATTTTACATATACGGGCATCAGCTACAACACATTCTCTTTCTGTGTGATTCGAAGCTAATCCACCTGGTAGTTCCCGAGATACTGGCCCGGAAGGAAAGATGGACAGACGAAGAGACATACAGACGGACAGACAGGGGCGATTCCTGTATTTCCACCATATGGAATACTGACGGGGATAATTATGATTAACAGGTAAGCAGGAGGATTGAATGAGAGAAACGCAAGGAAAACTGACCCTACTCTACCATCCCAAGCTCTCATGCAGTCACGTTATCTCGGATGTTTTCACTCATATGTATAAATCTAAATGGCACATGCGTAGTAATTTTATAAATTCTTCCACTAATCATAGCGAATCACAGAATGGGTTTAGGAAGCTATATAGAAGAGAAAAACATTGCAAGGTGCGCCAGACAATCTCTTCTCTTCTGAAAGAAAGAGATACAGAATTTAAATATTTGGAAAAAAAAATGGTCCCCTGGCCGGCCTCTAATGCAATAAAATTTCTCATCACACAGCGATTGAAGGGTTTAGGTAAGAGTAGCTTGTCATCCGTCTCTGAGCGAGAGTTTAAATCTACTGAGCCGTAACTATTTGGAGCGCCTAAAGGTAATAGATCACCAGGCATCCCTGTGTTGATTACATGGTTACCGCCAAACTTTGTTAATGGGTTTGTAGAATACTTGTGTGAAGGTGGCGTGTCTGTGTCAGAGCAAAAGTTGATGTGAGTGACTCGACAAGGACTACTCATAAACCTCATCTCACACAACGAAAGCCGTTGACAGTCAGCTCCCTTCCCGCACTACTCTCTGTCTGTCTGACTTTGTCTCTGCCTTCATTCAACCATCTGTCTGTCTGTCTAAATTCGCCCCCTGATAGTTCATTGTGGTCCGAAGTTGGTGTGTTTATGTCAGAGCGAAGTTTGGATGATTGACGTTACAAGGACTACTCTAAACAGTCGTTTTACTTGATAATATAATAGTGAGCCTCATCATGCCACCCTCCTGTAATGTCCGTTGCTCCATTTATTTGGCTTTACTCATCCCCTGCCCTTCACACACTCACACACACACACACACACACACACGATGATACTGTGTAATAACAAGTAGATCAGTAAGAAGGATATGGCAACCCTTCTAGGATGGCGATAGCACGACCCAGGTGTCACTCTCTATCCCTAGTTTAATCACACTCCTCTCAAGCAGAGGGTAACATATTTATTTTATTCTTGCTGCCTCTAGATAATTTTATTCAACTTAAGGGAGGCTTTTTGAACTGAGGGAATTAGACACTTCTTTCATTAACCGATTCTCTACAATAGACTTTCCTTAAAACTAAGTACAGTTGTTTGTCAGCACCAGGAATCAAATACAATTGATATTCTCGAGCTGAAGGGTCAGTCAGAGTCGGCCTACGTAAACATTAGTACCTACTGTTGGCTGTGGCATGGTCGTGGTGAGAGTATAATAACGGCTCATCAATCAATGTCACTTCCTCACTGCTGCGGTTGCGTGGTGAGAGCACAATTACCGCTCATCAATCAGCGCCACACTCTCATTGCTGCTGCGGTGATGGGGAGAGTATAATAACTGTTCAACAACCCAGGTCACTTCCGCACTGCTGCACTGTTGGATCACTTTCTTAATTAGGGAGAGTAACATGTATTGCACCTCAATACTGGCTCAGCACTGGTTAGATTTGGAGAGAACCCAGTATTTCCCACTCAGTAACTCCGCAATGGACAGTAGCAGAGTTCTCTTGATCAAACGACAGTCTTGTAGTTGATGATGCAGCAGAGTGTCTGTATTAATGGATCATTTGTCCACACATCTCCTCAACTCTTATCTAATACACAGGGTACTATCACGGACGACATGGACCCCTGTACCTCCCTAGGCATCCATCATGAGGCCAGTGGCCCATTTGTTGCCCGCCTGACCCCAAGATGCTGCCATTCAGACATTCTTAACAAAATAAACAAGTCAGTGAAATATCTCATTAACAAAACACATGAACTACACATCGCACCAGCCACCATCACTGCCAGTTCGTTCGTCCTGACAGTCGCCTGTAACTGGCTAAGGTAATTTCCTTTTGACTGATATAACGGGCATCTGTATCACACCGTATATTTACCAGCCGCAGTAGCGATGCTGGTATTGTTTTCAGTTTGTGTGTGTGTGTGTGTGTGTGTGTGTATGTGTGTGTGTACCACGATAACTTGGCAACCGCTCAAGAGATCATCACAAAGTTTTACAGATATGTAATAGGGAAAAAAAGAGATCACAAATTCGAAATACTGTCTGTCTGTCTGTTACCACGATAATTTCGCAACACTCAAGATATCATCAAAAAATTTTACAGGTGTGTAGTAGGGATGAAAATCTCTTACGAATATTGTTTTCAGTTTCTCTGTGTGTCTATGTGTCTGTTAGCACGATAACTTCGCAACCGCTCAAGATATCATCACAAAACTTTACAGGTGTGTAATAGGGATGAAACTCTCCTCCGAGTTCGAAAATGGTGACCGGTCGAGGTCTGTGTGTCTGCTACCAAAATACTTCGCAACCACTCAAGATATCATCACAAAATTTTACAGGTTTGTAGTAGGGATGAAAATCTCGTATGAGTTCGAAATTGGTGAAAGTAGATCAAGTTCAAGGTCATATTCCGAGCCGCGCTAGATTTGTATCAGCTCAATGCTGGTGTGATTTCATCCCTGGGGAGGGGGGGGGGGGGCGGCTTTAGTCCTATTTGTCTGCAGTTTTCAAACTAACCTTCCATGAGTCTTAGATGATGTCTAAGAGGGTGTGGATCTACAGGCAAGTTGGCTTGCGTGTGTAGTAGGTCAGTATAACTAAACCACCTGACCACCTTTCCATTGCTGCTGTATAACCGCTTGATAATTAACATTACTGGTGAGCTAACAAGTTATGCAGTATTTGACTACCAGTATAAAAATATACGTGCAATACGCACTCATTTCTTACTTTGTGGTCCTTTCCTTGAAGAACTGGGCACCTTGATAAGTAACTGATATAACTCTTACTAATATGGTTCTCACTTCAGTTAACATAGTCGTCGAACAGTAGCCACAGTAATATTATTTATTGCTTTCACAAAAATTAAGTTCTTTTATGTTCTGATTCCAAAATATTCCAACACACATCAGTTGATGACAGTTCCTGACTACTCACTTGTTCCTCTTGGTAACATTCTGTACCAAGGACAAAAATCCTAAAATTCATTTTAATGCTCCTTCTCTTTCAGGTTTGTTGTCATGAATGAAAATAAATTCATGTGAAACCATCATATATACAATAAACGCAAATTTAACTAATTTCTAGAACCTCGTTCCTCTGTCTCAGATACAATTTAAGCGAAATTTATAATAATGGGTTTTATATTCCTTGCCAATCGTGTGATATTTATGTCCTCATCAATTTTTTCTGGACAAAATATGGCGTTTGGGCACCAGTAATTTCACTTTTGTAGTTTGTATGACACACGAGTAATTTCACTTTTGTAGTTTGTATCACACACACACACACACACACACACACACACACACACACACACACACACTTGATGGCACGGTAAATAGAAAGCTCGACTCCCACTCCACGTGGCCCAAATTCCAGCCCCTGCTCAGGCCACGCTGCTTGAGCGCGTGAGGTGAGCTGTCACCTGTCAAGTGTAGCTCAAGACGTGCTGTGCTGGAAGACCAGCGAGGGTTTGAAACTCAGTGGGTAAATATTAGGCTCTCTGTCCTCTTGTGCTAATCCCTCACTCCAGCCTCGGTGAGACTTGGTAGTGTGTCGACGTCCCCCAGGAGCAGCCAGTGTCAGCCTGTTGACCCCCATTAGATTAGGACACTTGATTAAGGACCTGTATATTTTTAGCCACTGGCTACGATGAATAAATAAACTAAACTCGTTATTATTATTATTATTATTATTATTATTATTATTATTATTATTATTATTATTATTATTATAAATGAAAATAATATTAATAATAATAATGATAATACTTATCATCATCATCATCATCATAATGTTACTGTTATTATTATTATTATTACACACAAACACACACACACATACACACACAAGTACGTACGTACTGTACACACACATCCACACAAATTCATATCAACTGAATCAAAAACACACAAATTAACGCGGAGAAACACACAGAGACACAGAGAACGGACTAATATATACAGACAAATAAGCATATAAACAATACACGCAAACTTAAAAACACACGGGATAAAAACACATGCATGCAGACACACACACACACACACACACACACACACACACACACACACACACACACGCTAGAAACTGAAACTAGATACTAGAAAAGCTGATAAGAGAAGTTTGAGTAAACAGTCTAGAACACAATATGATACTGTAACTGAAAGGCAATTTGGTTTTAGAAAGTGAAAATCATGTTTCACTAATTTATCAAACTACTATGATAAAGTTGCAGAAACATTAAAGAAAAGAGAAGAATGGGTGGAGAGTATCTATCTACTTATCAAGAAAGCATTTGACAGAGTACCGTACCAAAGACTTTTATGGAAACTGTGCCATCAAGGAGGCCAAGGCAACCTTTACTGTTGGATGCAAGATTTTCTCAGAAAAAGGAAAATGAGAAAAGTACTAAGGGGAAATTACTCATCATGGAGGGAAGTGACTAGCAGCGTTCCACAGGGCTCAGTGCTGGCACCAGTTATATTTTTTTTATGTATATAAATGACACAGATAGTGACAGTGGAAATGAAAGCTATCTAAATATATTTGCTGATGATGCAAAAATACAAAGGATAATTACTAACACAGACTCTTGTAGAAAGCTACAAGAAGAATTAAATTAATTTCATGAATGGAACGATAAATGGCAAATGGAATTCAATGTGCACAAGTGTCCTATAATTAAGTTGGGAAAAGTGGAAAAAGACCGGATTGGGATTATGTTACGAAGTAAAACCCTATTAATATCAAAAAAGAGAAAGACCTAGGAGTGATTATCAGTAATAGACTATCTCAGGCTGACCACATCAGTGAGAAGGTACGGACCATGTATACACTGCTTCCTTATATGAGAATAGCATTCACATACATAAATGAAGACATGCTGAGAAAGATAATAACATCATTCATCAGACCAACCCAAGAGTATGCATCAGTAGTCTGGAATCCTCATCTCAAGAAACACATAGATAAGACTGAAAAAGTTCAAAGGGCCACTACAAGATGGGTACCAAGCTTAAGGGATCTAAGCTACGAATAAAGACTAGAAAAATTGAATCTGCCAACATTACAGGAGAGAAGGAAATGAGGAGACATGATTATGCAATATAGATGTGTCTCAGACGCTATGGGGAAGCATCAGGAAGAGGACACTGCAAAAAAATGCATAAAAAGAGAGGTGATTAAGACGTAGGGAAATTCAGTTTCCTAAATAGGGCAACTGATCAGTGGAATGCACTACCGAATGAAACAGTGTGTGCCAAAACAACTGATAAATTTAAGGACATATATGATGAAAGTGATTTAATACACGGGACAGTATGAGCTTGACTCAACCCCTTTAAGATACAATTAGGTAAGAACAATTAGATAAGAACACACACACACACACACACACACACACACACACACACACACACACACACATTCTGGTAGGAATATCACTGTCGACCAAATGTTTGAATTTCACATCATGACCAAGTGTCAATTTTACTTTAGCCCTTTCCTTCCCCCTCCCCCCCCCCTGCTCACAGCGCCACCCTACTCTCACCCATGTCTTTTAGCCCCTTTGCGTCCCGTGTCACCAGTATGGGACGGAACTGGACATTTTCAAAATTTTATAAAGAAAGGAACCCTGGGGTAGGGACCTATGAGCTTCACGACTATGAGCCGACAGGCGGAGGACGTATGCCTAGCATCTTTTCAGCAAAATCCCTTGCACAGGAACTCTGGAAGCTAAGGGGTTAAACACTGGCAAATCTACCAGTTTCTTTAACCCCTTTGTGCCCCGTGACCCCCGTATGGGACGGAACAGGGCATTTTCAAAATTTCAAAAAGAAGAGAACCCTGGGGTAAGGACCTATGGGCATCGCGACTATGAGCCAACAGGCGGAGGGCGGTACGCATTGCACCCTTCCAGCAAAATCCCTCGCACAGGAACTCTGGGACCTAAGGGGTTAAAGTCACAGCTTTATATCCCTCTCACTCCATCCCACCCGTCTCACCCAATCTCTCCCCTCTCACATCATCCCACCCTCATTTGCTCAGTTTCTCCCCATCACACCACTCACCCCATCCTATCTCACTTCATCCAATCCTTCTCACCCAGTCTCACCCTTCTCACGCCATCTCACCTCTCCCACCCCTCTTACCCTATCCCGCCCCACTCACCCCATCCCACCCCTTCCATTAAATCAATATTTAACCCCCCACCAAATCCCTCCAATCCCATCACATCCCATCCCATCCGATCTCATCCGTCACAACGTGAAAAAAATAAATCAGTTTCATCCAGATAACGTCAACCTGTGTACGTGTCAGTCTGAGCGTTTGTTCGTTTCTTTCACGAGAAAGATAATAGATATCGGCCTTATTCTTTTTGCGTTAGGTCGGGGTAAGTCCAGAGAGAGACAGAAGTATATATATATATATATATACTGCGCGACGCGACGGTGCGAAATTGTTGGAATTCGCTATGATAAGTATGCAACAATCATTTTTTTCTTTTCGTTTGGTTAAAATTCGTCATTGTGGGCTCGGTAACGAGGTAGAAACAAAGATTATTTGGAAACATTTTGTGATGGATTGGCTATTAGTTAATCTCGGATTTTTGCTGGTCAGCACGAGTTAATAAATCACTTGACATAAAGGGTAAAAGAAATAATGGCTAATTCATTTCACTAAGTTCCTTTTTTTTTTTTTTTTTTTTTAAATCCAGCAACCAATAAATGATAATGTTCGGTACAGGGGAAATTCGTAGTAATGGGAACAGTGGGTACTCATTTGCACTTCCACATCCGTATTTACTCACTGTATAGTACCCTCTCTCTATACACTCTGTATGCATCCCAACATAATGGACTAACTCATCTTTGTATATCCCCTCCCTTGTGTACACTCTATGTATAGTTCTTCCCACCCTTGTATACTTCTGTTTGAACCCATTGTTTCTGCCATTACTCCATTGTGGCAACAGGAGCTATTTCACTGTTATAATGTATATATATTTTTATTTTTATATGTTTACCTTTCATCGACACAGTGTCCTAAATTGTTGGAGTTTATACTGAATGGTGAGTAAAGAGTATACAGTGAATCACACGGCATGAAAGGTTATCTCTGTGCCTACTGAAATGTCCAGGGTTAGAGATTGCAAAATGATAGTTTATAATAATGCCATCAGTGCCACATGGTGCTGCTTGTGTTAGCCAAATAAGGCTACGTCCACAATAAATGCTTGCTGACACTGGGTGGGGTTTTTCATCATTGTAACCCATACAAATAACCACACTGGATGAAGGAGAGCTGGTGTAACCATCCCATCATGGACAACAATCCACAGCCTACTCGGGGCGATTTATTATGTTCTCATTTTTTCTTGCGTGGTTTCTACGATATGCCGTAACTAAATGTGCGTACACACTAGCCCTTGAACATAATTATATTGGCAACACTGCTACCAACATGTCGGATTACATGACGGCAACAATTCCTGGACAATTGTTCGCCAACATGTCAGCAAAATTTTCCTACGCCTTGTGTCGTTAGCTTGTTGACAGCTTGTTCGTGAGTGGGTTGTGTAACATGCTACCAACCTATGTACGAGGGCAAGTGTGGACGCACCCTAAGAAATCCACTGCAGCTAATCGTCTACCTCGTATACGGTGACTTGTCAGCTCACGTTTGAGCGACGGTGTGTAAGGCATGTAAATATATCTTTGAAGTTAATCATAACCGATAAACCTATTATCAGATAATTATTTTGGGAATTTAGACATCTTGAAATTTATAGTCACGAAATTCCTTGAGTAAACAATGCATCAGCCATGATTTGCCCATGCCCGTCCATTCACATCACCATGTCAACATTCAGTGCAATCACTCACTACATTCCTTTCACGTTATCTTGGTCCAGATCTTCGTCCTTTTGTGGCTTATTTCACGTAGCACAATGGCAGAAAAAGGCACTAATACGGCTTTGCATCCTTCCACAGCAATGCCTGGTGACCAGCATCATATTTTGGTGTTAAACAATTGTCACAACTTAGAAATCAAAATAAAGAGGTGGCAGTTTTAGGCTTAGCAATAGTAAAAACAGTACCGTATTAAACAAGACTCCCAATAGGACACCTATTTATCTCGGGACGGAGGTCGGGGACTATATATTTTTCCTACACATCCAGTTTTAGTTCTTATGCTGTCCATGACCCACTAGCGCTGGTTTAAGAGCACATACTAATTAATAATCATACCTGTCTTGAAAACTGTGGCTACTGTCATAAGGGTTCGGGATGGGCCCTGAAATGACGAGAGAGAGTACCGGAGAAGACAATGAATTAGGCAAGTAGAAGAGGAAGGATAATGGGACGAATAACTGGGAGAGAGAGAGAGAGAGAGAGAGAGAGAGAGAGAGAGAGAGAGAGAGAGAGAGAGAGAGAGAGAGAGAGAGAGAGAGAGAATATTAGAATGCAATCAAAACACGAAATAAGAAAAATATTACAAGAGGGAGAAGGATGAAGGGAGAACGGTAAACAATGGAAGGCAATGCAGGAGAGAAAGGGAGAAGATAATTACGGCAGTCAGAGTTCATCAGTGACGACGGGAAAGATATCATAAAAATGTTGACGGCTATAATGAGCAAAAGGGAAACCAATTGAGAGAGAGAGAGAGAGAGAGAGAGAGAGAGAGAGAGAGAGAGAGAGAGAGAGAGAGAGAGTAAATGATATAATATGACAGAAATGCGGAGAAAGAGAGAAAATATTATAGGAATATAAAATGTTACTTGGCTGTGTGGTGACGGCACTAAGGATGGGACAGGGAAATGCGTCAAAGGATGGAGGAAAGGAAGGTGGAGAGGGAAGTGCGGAATATGGAGGGAAGGAAGGGGGAGGGAGGAGAGGGGAGGAGGGTTGGAGGGAATGAAGAGGAAAGAGCTATGAGGAAGCAAGGAAGGAGGGAGGAGAGGGGAATGAGAACAAAGGGAAGGAAGGGTTCGAGTAAGGACGGCAAGAGAGAGGAACAAAAACATACGAGATGACAAAGATATGGAATGATGAAGGAGCACAGTAAAACAACGAAACTCAAATGTCTGATAGGAGGAAGGAAAGGAAGGCTGAGTAAGAAGAGAGCGAGTGGAAACTGAGGTGAACTGAGGAAAGGAAAGAGGGAGGTGGAGGAGGATAGAAATGTGAGAAAGTATGTCACAATGAACGGAGGAAGGGAAGGGTAAGGCAGTATTCACAAAAAATGCTGGCAGGTGTGGGCAAATCCAGGAGGAAGTTTTTCATCAGTGTAACTCACTGAAGTGACCCCACTGGACGCGGGCGGGTGCGGTTGAAGAATTTTATGAGTTACTGAAATGCAGAGCTTGCATCCACACCAGCAAGCATTTTGCGTGAGTGCAACCTAAGTGAGAAAGAGAACAAGCTTATCGGATAAAAGTTTGAGGTACTGGTGTATCATTTTCGTTTTTTTATTGTTTGATAGACATCTTGAATGTGTCTAGGATGAGAATTGTCCGCTTATTATTATTATTATTATTATTTACATGTTATAATAATATTAATTATTATTATAAGTGTTATAATAATAATAATTATAATAATAACTCGAGGTCCCCCCAGCCTCGAGTCGATACATATCGGAATATGACCTGGACCTTGACCTATGTCCGATTTCGAACTCGTAGGAGATCTTCATCCCTACTACATACCTGTAAAATTTTGTGATGATATCTTGATATGATGCTAACAGACACACAGACAGACAAACTGAATATAATTCTTGTAGGAGATTTTCATCCCGACTACACACCTGTATAATTTTGTGTTGATATCGTGAGCGGTTGCGAAGTTACGTGCTAAAGTAGAAGCTTTTGTAGAACTTGTAGCAAGTTTTGTAGGATTCGCATAAGCATATTGTACTCGTAGACGAGCGATAGTTAACTGTAAAAAGATATTTAAGTAGATAACCTTAGTTCCCTTTGTCATGCAATGACAGGAGTGGTAAAGATGAGTCTGGGGTTGTTTGTAGTTTATTTTCTTGAAAGGGAGAGTTCAAGATTAACTCTGAGTCTATCATACATGAGCATCTTATGCTAGCTAACTCTCAGCCTGCCCCTTATCCCCCACCGTTCTCCTCACTCTGTCTAGACCACCTTCTCACTCCCGCTCCTGTCTCTTTTACTGCCTCGTAATGCCTTCTCTCTTGTATAGGAGAGCTGTGTCATGTGGGCTACACTGTTACCGAGTGTTCTAGAAACCTGTGTGTGTGTGTGTGTGTGTGTGT
>JAGKTI010011120.1:0-27058 GCA_018397915.1 Birgus latro
GGCGTTTCTTTGGAGGGTCCACAGGCCGTACTGGAGCGATTGGACATGTTAAGGTAATAAGATTGTGATCGGAGGAGCCCAACGGAGAGAAAAGATGAACAGTGTAAGCAGAAGGATTAGTTGTTAGGAAAAGGTCAAGTATGTTGGAACTCTCTCCAAGGCGGTCAGGGATACGGGTAGGGTGCTGTACAAGCTGCTCTAGGTCATTAAGGATAGAAAAGATGTAGGCTTGTTCACCAGGTGGATCAGTGAAAGGAGAGGAGAGCCAAAGGTGGTGGTGAACATTGAAATCTCCTAGAATGGAGATTTCAGAGAAAGGAGAAATGGATAGAATGTGTTCCATCGTAGAAGTAAGATAGTCAAAGAATTTTTGATAGTCAGTAGAATTAGGAGATAAGTAAACAGCACAGATATATTTAGTCAGAGAATGACAGGAAAGCCGAAGCCAGAGAGTAGAGAATTCAGAAGAATCAAGTTCAGGAACACGAGAGCAAGATAGATCGTTGCGTACATATACGCAACAGCCACCTTTGGCTTTGAAACGAGAATAGAGAAAGTAGGAGGATACAGAAAAGGGTTTGCTGTCAGTTGCCTCAGACAGCTGAGTCTCAGTGAGAAAGAGAAGGTGAGGTTTAGAGGAGAAGAGGTGGTGCTCGACAGCGTGAAAGTTAGAGGAAAGGCCGCGAATGTTACAGAAATGAAGAAGGAGTGAGTCAGACAGTGGTTCCAGGCAGCTCTTTGAGTCGTCACCGGGAGAGGGGCGGATGGTGGGGGCATTTATGGTCCCCCCCCCNCCCCCCCCCCCCCCCCCCCCCCGGGGACTCCGAGGCATGATTTTTGTACGCCATTTTGAAGAAATTTTGAAAAGGAAGTGTAGTGTGTAGCGTGTATGTAGTTTGGTGTTGACAGTTAGAGAAACTTGTATTGGAGAGCATGCTGGTCTACTCTCTGTGTAACTGAGACACTGAAAAAGTTCAGCAAAGGAGGATGGTCAGGAACAAGTCCTGAGGGCTGATGAAACGGGAGCTCCAGCTCTCCCTGTCATCAGCTTTCCATCCTCCTTGGGAGTACTGCCCTGCTCGACTGGTGCTACAGTCTCCTCACCCTAATTGCCCTCCTGAGGTGTACAGGTGACAGCAGTCTCTCTCTCACTCTGGCAGTCTTTGAAACAATTCTATAGCACAGGTATTTACTACTTCATTTAGTTCTTTAACCCGCCGAGTCCCACCGACATACGATGCACGTCACTACTTTTTTCTGCGGACAGACCCACCGACGTGCATCGTATGTCAGTCAACTGAAAAGCCCGTCGTTTGCACATTTTTCAAGATTCGCAGGTGATTTTTGGTAGGCATATGTGGGAGACCTTCCTCTACTTGCTGTCAAGTGGGGATACTGCCTGGCCCCACCTGACCCCCCTCCCCCCCACACTCAGCAATTCACCTGTTAGCAGCAACCTGGCCAGTAAAGACATGTTGCCCCATGGTCTCTTCAATGACGAAATTCATGGTGAAAGTGACTCCTGCGGTGGAGGACAAAGAAATAAAGAAGCTAGAGCAAGAAACAAACAGAAGTGATGAGGTGGTAATGTCGTAAAGGAAGGTAATATATGTGGATGTGTTTAGTGACTGAACAATATTTCTATTGCCTATATAATTGTGTGAATACCAATATAGTCTTGTACTACACATAAATTCGTACCAAATAAATAAATAAATAAATAAATACGTAATTTAAAGTGGCTTCAATTAGTTAACCTTTCCATAATTCGTTTTCTTTGTCGCCAGGTACCATGAGCATGAAGGAAAACATAAGGCTGACTGACACCTGTACACCTAAGGAGGGCAATTTCTCTATGAATTTTCGATGTTTCTCATCAAAAGCGGAGGTTTGAGCCACTAAAAAAAAAAAAAAATCGGTTGGGTTCTGAGGGTGTGTTGGGTAAAAAATCGGTCGGGACTGGACAGGTTAAGTCACACAGCCTGTGCTATGCAGCTATGGATTCTGAGTGTTTGGATAAAGAATGAAAAGAAGTGTAGTCTACATCATGGAGCACTTTGCCAAGAACTACTGCACTTGTTTTCCTGCCTTCTCAACCATATCTTCAGCATATATCATCACAATCATCTTAATACTAGTTCCCATCTAAAAGACAGGGTAAGTTAGAATCCAGAAACAAAGAGACAGAGAGAGCATAAATGTATATCAAAGAATAAATACATAAATACAGTACCTTATTTTCATCTATTTCTCCTTAAACAAGCAGTGCTCAATTAATGTCTAAGATGTATGCAAGAAAACTGATACTTTTACTGACAAAACCTTTAAGCGATGCACCAGCTTCTGTATTATGGGTGTGGTAAGAAAAAAGTGTCTCATTTCCAAGCATTACTAATCAAGAGCAACCTGACAAAAAAGGAGCCAATTCATCTGCCACTAAACATCAGAACTTTTAAGCGAACCTACCTTAACTCATTCAATATGATGATTTTTTTTTTTTTTAATCTTGCTCCATGAGATTTCTATTTATCTTACGGAAGACATTTTATAGTGATGGGTAAGAAAGTCTCCATCAACCCCTTCAGTACCAGACTGTCTTTTTATAATTACAGTAAAACCTCGATATAACGGACTTCAGTACACCGGAATTCGCTTTTATCGGACTCTAGGAGCTACCGGACTAAACTCCTACAGTAGGCGCGGAAAGTGTTGACGCCATCTTAAAAAAAGAAAACATTCTTGTGGTTAGCAAGGAGAAACAAATAAATTAACACTCACCATTGAATTTAGTATTAACTGGCAATCCCCTTCACCTTTATTATCTTCTTAAGGCGTCTGGGGAGACTGATGGCGTAGTTTTGCAGAACAGACGGACTAAAACTGCTCCATAGCTGCTTGACTGCAGCCTCAAGTTTAGGCAAAGATGATGTGTCCATACTACGCAGCTGCCGCTTCATGTGCGCCCATAAATTCTCAATGGGATTGATATCTGGGCTGTTTCCGGGCCAATCTCAAATAAAGGGAACCTCACAGTCTGTTAGCCACTGTTTCACTGACTTTGCAACATGTGCAGGGGAAGAATCTCGCATAAATACTCTTGCCTTGGTTTTATCAAAAGAGTCACTTAAAACATCACATAAGAGCTCCAAATAATTGTTCTGGTTCACTTTTTCATTTGCAGGTAGAATTACCAACCTACCAACACCAAAATATGTAAAGCAGCCCCAAGCCATGAGTGAGGCTGGGTATTTAACACACTTGGAAGTGTACTTAGGATCCAAGGGGTCACTGCCTGGTTTGCGGTACACTCGTGATGAAGGGGTACCAGTGACAGTAAATGTTCTCCAAAGCACAGTTTTCCATTGCTCCTCACTCCAGGCAAGATATTTCTTACAAAAATTTACTCTCTTTTTCTTCTGAAGTGCAGTTAGCAGTGGTTTTTTACGAGCACAAAAACTCCTGTAGCCCGGATCGTCATGCAACAGCTGCTGCACACTTCTGACAAACACATCTGCCAGCAACTGTGGGTTCTTTTCTTTTAAATCCCGTGCTGTTAGCCTTGGATCCTTGCTAACTTGCCTTGAGATCAGCTGACAGGTCCTGAAGGTTGTCTTACGAGGTCTCCCAGGCTTGGGAAGTGGAGTGGGAGGAATGGCCTCCCCACTGTCCTTGAACTGCTTCACCAGTCTCTGCACTGTCCTCAGTCTAACACCATCTGATTTGCAATAAATGGGAGTTTGTGGCCAGCTTTGTATAAAGTAATCACTTCCACATGTTTTCCTTGCTTGTGGTTACTTTAGGCATGATGAGAATGTGGTAGGTAACCAAATAACTGTGTTATTTGAGTCAAAAAATGCCCTCATGGTGCATCACACACAGATACAATCCTCCTCCTGTGGCTGCCCAAACATTACTGAGCCTGCTCCTGTGGTGCCAAACCTATCAAGCAGGGTTGCCAGCTCTCGTCGAAAAAGCGTCAGCTCATTTCGCATCACAGGGGAGGGTAGTATTGACCCTACTTCACTTAACACGAAAAAGAATGACACAGGCAAAAAAAGTCAATACTTTCCGCGCCTACTGTATATATCGGAAAAAGTCCGATATACCCAGAATCAGTCCGAACTGCCTGACAACTTCAGCTATGTTCACCACAATAAGACAAGTAAAAGACATGTTTTTCAGTGCACAATACAGTATTATTATACCATTTGATTAATGTAGTGAAGGTAAAACACAGTACAATACTGCAATGGTGGTGAAAAGTACCGAAAAAATCCGGACTAATGTCTGATATATCGGAAAAAGTCCGGATTAGCAGGGGTAAGTCCGGATGTCGCTTTTATCGGAAAATCACATATTTCGGACTGGCTTGAGCCCCAATTAGTCCGTTATAGTGAGGTCTTACTGTAATTCTTCCTGTCAGATAATTTTGTTAGGCTTAAAGGAAACCCCCTGTAGTAAAGAAATTAAGAATGGATGGGATATCTTAGAATTTAGTTTGGCTGCCAACACACAATGTTATTCTGGTGAAAGAATTTAAATAAAAGGTATTTTTAGTACACTCACCAATCATCAGCCAATCCTTGTGGGCGGTAACTGAGTTCTGGAGAGACGGTGTTGGTGGAGTCTATGAAGTTAAGTGAAGCACACACCAGGCCACTCAAAGCGTTCACCAGATCACGCCACGACTGATCCAGGCTGAAACACCAAATACAGGTATTAGGCTACACTATACTGTTACACAACTAGGTAAACTATGTACTGTACAGGCTTAGCCTATATCTCTGGACAAGTAAATAATATAACATGATTCTGTGAGAGGTTCCGAGTTACCAACAACCATGAATGAAACCCGTACTGTATCAAGAACTTTCCTTACCACTGTAGCTTACTTAGCTACAAGTAACACAGTGTGCCTACCATGGAGAAAAATCACTATGGTCAGGCTACTTATTAATGGCTGCTCACTTGGAAGTTAACAATGAACACTCAGAATAATACAGTCTTAATATTTCACTACAAGCTGAGGTACTGGTACTGTATGAATTCATAGGCTATTAACCATTGTTGTAAACTTAAACCTACTGTACTAAACTCCTGGACTCACTCATCATTGGTGGGGTTAAACCACACCCAGAGTTGAGCTCCAGGTGGAGCATCAAACACTGGGTAACCCCACTTGCGGTGCCGCCAAAGGCCCTGTGTCAGGCTCAGGTGAAGTTCTCGTACGTGATACCGTTCAATTATTTCTCCAAGAGCTCGTGGGAAAAGGTCATAGTGGAAAAATTCTGTAATGGAAGGAGGAAAAATACCAGAATAGATAGGATATCCAAACTAAATTCTCTTTTTGACCATCAACTTTTTCACAGTTAACATAATATGGATTTTGAAACTATCTATCTATTGCCGGACACCATAATCCTGTAAGGGGTGGCCAGTTGACTTTGAGTTACACTGTATTTGTTTTACAGGGAGGGGCACTAACCCTCCACCAACCCACTTGTTGACACATAGGGAGCACGTATGATTTTGGTTATATGGTTACCACCCAGCATTGTAAATGGTTTCTTGGCTTACAGGAAACCATTTGGCTTGTCACTCAATGTAATGCCACCTGTAAAGGAAAGAAAAACAATAAGAAGTGACAGGAAAGATGGGAGAAATAGGAAGAGAGGAGGGCAGGCACAGAAAAAGAATGATAAAGGTTAAGGAAGAAGTAGGCAGCACAACATCAAAAGAGTGGATGATGGTCGCCACCACCTACCACAATTTTTTTGAAACTTAAACTCATAAAATAAGAGTAAAATACAATGTACTGTACAATACTGTACTGGTGTATGGCACAGACTAAGAAGTGCTCATAGATGTAAATGCAGAGATACTGTAGTTACACTGACATGAAAAGACCTTAGTTTTTATAACCAGTAGCTAACACTAGAACTAGGAATGCACATACCATGAAAGAAAAACCTACTAGCAGAAATAAAAATAATGTATTGTAGCTAGCCTACTGTCAGTGTAGCTAAACAAAATATTAAAGTGAATGAAACTGCAGAATGCTACCAGGTAAGAAAAAAATATAGGACATTTTTTAAGACACCATAATACAACTGAAGCTAGAACAGTAAGATGCAAACATGGAAGGTAAGAATGTGGTAAAAATAGGGTAAGCAGTGATCGATGGCTTAACCCCTTCAATAGGAAGAAGACATAATAATTTTACTCTAGCAATTGCCAAGCAATCTAGTTCACCCCTGGAGACACTTCCATATTGAATGACTTGCAATGACTGGCCGATCATAACCCTCCTAAGCCTACAACTTACAACTTCTTTATGGAAGAGGAAGAAGAAGCCAATGTTAACTTACACCAAAAAGTTAGATATACAGTAATAAGGAGGACTGAAGGCAGTGAGAAGAAAGCTAAAAGCTGCCCACCATTAAGGACTCAACGAGGTCATTGTTTATCTGACGGATGAAGCCATTCCACCCAGGCTATAGCTAACAAACTCAAAATCTCAGTTAAGTAATTTTGGTATATATGCAACATAATAATTAACTGTTGAACTGTGACTGCAAGAAGGGAGTGGGAAAAAACAAAACAGCTATACCTATTTTGGGGTATTTAAGGAAGCAGGCAGGTTGCTCATGACAGTGTTTACCAACTATCTCTCAAACTGGCCTCGTTGTTTACCAACCACCGCTCTGACTGGACACATAAGTGTATCATGCATTCTAAATCCTAATTATAGATTTCATCTATCCATCATCTAGTCCTATGTTGCCCCATGAGGAGCGTAAGAGCCTGGGGCTAGGCTAGTTGGTCCTGACATTTAAGATGAGAGTGACCAGCCTCTCATCCCTGAGTGGCATTATGTGAACAATAAACCCCAACCACCCCTTGGATATAAACCTATACAGGCTCAATCCAATTGGAGAGCCTTAATTACCCACTAAACCACCAGGCGCCATAATTTGGTTATATGGTTACCATCCAGTGTAGTAAATGGTTTCCTGGTGGACAGGAAACCATTTGGATTGTCACTCAGTGTATAGTCACCTATAGGCAGAAGGAAGAGGAAAGAGTGAAGGAAAGAAAGACAGAAGAGGGAGTGCAAAGTCACCTGTAGGCAGAAGGAAGAGGAAAAAATGAAAGAAAGTAAGTCAGAAGAGGAAGGAAGGAAGAAAGGAAAGGGCAGACACCCAATGCAACACTACATCGAGTGAGTGGATGGTGGGAGCCCCCACCGACCACTCAGGGATAAGTTTATAAAAATGCCCAGTAGCTGTGGTAATCCAGGAATAATAACAAGTATGGTAACCTGTGAAAGACTCATTTCAATAAAAAATATGGTAAAGAATTAATCTCAGCAAGTCGACGACACGGAGGTAGCTGAAGGCAACGACAACACCACTTCCACTGTCTCCACACTGGACTTTAAGGGGTTCCTGAAGGAGGCTAATGAGAAGAAGGCAGCACTGAGGTGGCAGCATAAGGCAGCCACACACTCACCTCATGTTGAGAGGCTGTAGTCTGCCTCAAGCCTCTGAACCCCTCTCCCTTTACTGTCCATTCATGCAATGTCATCAGTCAGATTCTTACAATATTGTTCATTCTCATTAAATATGCTTTACTAATTTCTTTTCTAGGTCGTTAGTGTTCGCTGGTGACCAATTTGATGAAGGTTTAGGGAAAGCGGGGCAACTTTTCCGAGATAGCAGGTAATTTTCCCCATAAAATTACAGTAGTTATTTCTACCTCGCACAGTTCTCAAATCGTGGCGTGTGCTCAGTCTCATAAAGCCACGATTTAAGAGATTCCACTGAACAAGGTAGGGCAGTGGATGCTGGAGTGGCCCTTATGAAAGAGGGCAGCATTTGAAAACATCCTGTACTGTTGTTTGCAGATGATACTGTACTGTTAAGTGAAGATGAAGGGGAACTGCAAGGCTTGGTGAATGAGTCTGGGAAAGTGTGTAACAAAAGGAATCTAAAGGTGAATGTAAGGAGGAGTAAACTTACAGTCTTCGAAAAAAATGAAGTCACTGAATGTACAGTGAGGTTAGATGATGAGGAAATGGAAAATTTGAGTGCATTTAAGTACTTGGGCAGTGTAACGAGTAAGGATGGAAGTTTGGAGGATGAAGTTCTTGAAAGGGTACAACAAGGAAGAAAGGTTACTGGGTTTTTTAAAGCAATGATAAGAAATAGAAAAGTGAGCATGGAAGTACAGAAGTTGCTGTATGATAGTACAGTAAAAGTTCTCCAATCCAACCACCAACAATTCGAATATCCCAACAGCTACTCTGAATTTGTCAAGGCAAAGTTTTTCGGATTTTTCAGGGCTTTTTCACATTTTTGTGGGCTTTATCTAAGGATTTATCTGGCTTGGACTTGCCCTTGGACTTGGATATACCTGCCTAAAACTATTCAGCTACGCTTCTATGCATTTCCGGTAAGTAAAGCAATAACCTATATCATTTGAAGTGTTTATTTAATGATCATGCACATATTTCTACGGTTTTCAGAGGTCCCCCAATAGTCCGAAAAACACAGTAGTCCACAAGACCCTTGGTCCCCTGCCATTCGGATTACAGGACTTTTACTGTAGTGTGATACCAACTCCAATGTATAGAAGTGAAGCTTGGTCCTTGCTGGAAGGACACAAGCCAGGAGTGAGAGCAGTGGAAACGAGTCATTTGAGAGGAGCAAGTGGAATTACATGGAGAGACAGACTGACAAATGAGGAAGTGAAGGAGGGTTGTGGTGTGGATGTGGATGTGGTAGAAAGAGTTAGGATAAATACACTAAGGTGGTTTGGTCATGTGGAGAGGATGGAGAATGAGAGACTAACAAAGAAAGTGTATGTGAGTGAGATGGAGGGGGGGAGAGGGAGGGGGAGGCCGAGGGTGAGATGGAGGGATGGAGTGGAGAGTTACAGGCCTACGAGAGAGGGGTAGGAGCTGGGAGGAGGGCAGTGAAACAATGGGGGATAGGGTGACATGGAAGTGATTTGTTTGTGGCCACCCCTTACAGGATTAAGGCATCTCACAATAGATAGAGATAGATCCTGACCGAACATCCACTAACCCTCAAAACTACTCTTTACCTTCTACTGTATGCACTTACCAGCAAGGACCTAACATAACTGTGAAAGCCTCCATGGCTAACATTGAGGAGAAAGGTGCAGTTCTGGTCTCTTCAGCCGCCTTAGCATGTCCAAAGATACGGGATGTACTCAAGACAAAGAGACCTTTTGAAATGGGCTCCTCTGTTGGGGTGGGTTGTGTGGGGGCATACTTGATCCAACAACTGTCCATCATTGGTTAGTTTCAAGTTGAGTGGGTAAGGTAGATTAAGGGCTCTGGACATGTGGAGAGGATGGGGGATGATAATTGGGTACAGAGGGTGAGAGGTGTTAATATTGGGGGAGGGGTTGGGAGGGGTAGACCGAGAAAGACATGGGACGAGGTCATTAACCCGCCGAGTCCCGACCGGTTTTTTACCCAGCCTACCCCAGATCCCGACCGATTTTCGACTTTTTGTTTTTTGGCTGAAACTTTCGCTTTTGGTGAGAAACATCGAAAATTCATAGTGAAATCGCAATCCTGAGGTAAAAAAATGTTGATACAGGTGTCACTCAACCTTACGTTTTCCTTCTTTCTCAGGGTACCTGGCTAAGAAAACGAACTATGGAAGGGTTGACTAATTCAAACCACTTTAAATTACGTATTTATTTCATTCATTTGATACGAATTTATGTGTAGTAAAAGTCTATAATGGTTTTCACACAATAATATAGGCATTTATAAGCATTGTTCACTTACCCAAAACCCAATATATGGCACCTTCCTTTACGACATTACCACCTCATCACTTCTGTTTGTTTCTACCTCTAGCTTCTTTGTTTCTTTGTCCTCCACCTCAGGAATCACTTTCACCGTGAATTTCGTCATTAGAGAGACCGTGGGGCAACATACCTTTACTGGCTGGGTTACTGCTAACAGGTGAATTGCCCAGTGTGGGGGGGAGGGGGTGGGAAGGGGGGGTTAGGAGGGGCCAGGCAGTAACCCCGCTTGACAACAGGTAGAGGAAGGTCTCCCACATATGCCTACCCAAAATCACCCACGAATGTTGAAAAATGTGCACACAATGGGCCTTGCAATTGCATGACGTACGATGTACGTCGTAGGGTCTGTCCGCGGAAAAAAGTAGCGACGTACATCGTACGTTGATGGGACTCGGCGGGTTAAGTGTGACTTAAGGGTTAAGGGACTGAACAGGGAGGCTGCCAGGAATCGAGCAGCGTGGAGAGCCGCCATTAGGTGCCCAAGGCCGACCCATGCAAGCATGCTGGAGCCTTCAAAAATGAAAAAAAACAAAAACTCATTAATAAGGGAGGTAACCCCAGGTCGGCTCAGCATCTGTCGGGTCAGGTAGGGTCGAGTATTTCCTGAAAGACTGTTAGGTGGCAGCATCATTGGTGCGCATAAAAGGGTGAAGGACAAACGTAGTGATAGTGGAAATTATTTACATGACGAAACTTAAACCCCCATAGGGACGCATTTGTGGTGGAAACACCTTAGAGAAACCCAATACGTACACACATCCCAGAACACAGTGAAATAGTGAGACATGGCTAAACTAGATGGTATTATACCAGTAGAACTAATAAAACAAGCATCAACCACCAATGTATAAGAAGCATCTATCCATCTACTGCCAGAAGCCATAATCCCATAAGGGGTGACCATTTGACTTTAAGTTAGTTGTTTTACAGAAAGGGGTACTAACCCTCTGTCAACCAACTTGCTGACATGTAGCAAACACGTATGGGATGGTTATATGATTACCACTCAGTGCTGGAAATGGTTGCCTAGCTTTGGTTACTGTAGACCATTTGGCCTGTCACTCAATGTAAAGCTACCAGTACCTAAAAAGGAAAGAAAAGTAATAAAAGCTGACAGGAAAAAATGGGAGAAACAGGAAGAGAGGAGAGCAGACACAGAAAAAGAATGATAAAGGTGAAGGAAGAAATTGGCAGCACTACATCAAGTGAGTGGATGATGGTCACCACCACCTACCACCAATGAGAAACATACATACAATAATCATTACATAATGCTAAACAACACAAACATGGTAACCAACTGTAATGCCACATACCAAAGTCTTTGTACTGCTTGATGGACTCGCTGATTTCTGGTGAAGTCCAGGTGGTAACAAACTCGAAGTGGGAGTAAACATGTCCAGTGACCAAAGGTCTGATTAGCAGTTCCTCTGTGAATGTATTACTGGACTGGCTACCTTTCCCTACACTCCATAGCATTGCTAGAAGTACACCAATCACAGCACAGTGATGCATGACTGCTCTCGGTAACCAAAGTTTTCTCACGGAAAACAATTACAACAATGATTACAAGCAAGAAGGAGGCACTGGAAATATCCTTGGCATTCCTTCCATTAGTCTATATTTTTCAACACACTAATTCCTCAAAACGGTCAGTCCAAAGGGCACTTCTGTGGAACTTCATATGACCACCAGAAAACTTCGAGTTCGATTTGTTTTGATTCGACCACTGCCTGGAGACATTGCCGAAATAATATACTACTTTCTTGATTAAATATATCTCCAACTGTATTTGCAAATTAAATTTTTGAAAAATGTAGTGTCAAGAGTGATTGTATATTTAAAATAAAAAAGGCCGAATATTTATCAAGAGTAATGGCTGCATTGTTTTCGCGCTAAATTTTCAAAAGATCTTCTTTGACTAGAAATCATTTGTATCTTACGCAATTTTCAGTCTTAATGTTGTACCAATAGCTTCAAAATGCCGACTGTAATGAGCTAGACGCCAACTACAGTCAGTCATTAGCAAGTTCTAAATTAATGTACTTTCCATTCCTTTTTTTTTTTTTTTCCCCTGGAACAGGAGACATGGGAAACTTTTGCAGTTTCCTTTCTTAGTCCTTCCTATCTATCTGTCTATCTATTGCCAGACGCCACAATCCCGCAAGGGGTGGCCATTTGACTCTGAGTTATTTGTTTTACAGGGAGGGGCACTAACCCTCCACCAACCTACTTGTTGACACGTAGGGAGCACGTATGGTTTGGTTATATGGTTACCACCCAGCGTTGTAAATGGTTTCTTGGCTTACAGGAAACCATTTGGCTTGTCACTCAATGTAAAGCCACCTGTAAAGGAAAGAAAAGCAATAAGAAGTGACAGGAAAGATGGGAGAAATAGGAAGAGAGGAGGGCAGGCTCAGAAAGTACTGTGTGTTTGTCCCAAACTGATGAAAATCAGCCAAATGAGTGTAGAGAGCATTCAGTTTAAGTGCCTTTGGATAGCTGGAATTATGAACACAAAACCAAAAACAAGAAAAGTACATATTCTTGCATAAACCCCTTCATTATCATTTTATTCATTGTCACCAAAACATTTTATTCAACTTAGGAATGACTTGTCGGAACAGAAGGGATTAGATACTGCCTTCATTAACTGCTTAGGCAGGTCTGCTATTAGAGATACCCCAGCTGGGGAAAAAGGAACTCTGGTGGCAGCAAGAACAAAATAAAAAATCTGTTCTCAGGCTGTAGGAGTTAAAATTTTGATTATATTAGCTGGCCAGGCTTCAGATGTTACTTAAGTGGTTAGAGACTAATCATGGTAAAATGAAAAACAACTTTGTTAGAAAATAAAATACATTAAGTCTAAACCACTAGTCAGTGTTAGATACTAAGTGAATTCAAGACTCATATTAAAAACATCCAGGGGTGTATTCAGCCAGAACTTTGAGACACCTGAGATTCAGAATGAGCTGTGTGTTGTATGTGTGCACCAGTCCACCACTTGCCAAGGAAGGAAAGAATAATGAAGTAGCACCATGTTGGCACTGTAGGAGCAGAGAGAAAATAAAGGCCAGAATAAACATGGAAATATCAAGAAGAGAGGTAGGGCAGAGGAGCAGAAGAGGACAGCAAGGAGAGAAAGACTGGAGACAAAAAGACCCTTTTAGTCACCTCTTACAACAAGCAAGGAAATTGGGGAGGTATTCTTCCCCACCCCCCCTCCCCAGGGGGCACCACTTGCCGTGACACCAGACATGGGTGAGCTTCAGGGATTAAGGGATTATTTCCTCAAGCTAGACCTAGATAGATCATATAACCTGCTAGAGTTACAGGAGAGCGCTACCCCTCCCAGTAAAGGTAGCCACCCGGGCGCGGCGCAAACTCTTAACCATGCGATCTACAGTCACACACTTTACCACTGAGCTACCCCACTCCCCATGAGCTTCAGGAAACTTTTCACACCTCCAGCTACTGTGTTGAGTGCACACTGAGCTCTCTCAGTGTGAGTGCTTAATGCCTTTGGCTCTGGTTTTAGCTTCTTGCATTTTCCCTTCATATAGTATATTTATAGTGTCTTGACCTGAAGACAATATGATATTCATTTAATTCTATTCTCCATTTCCTCTCATACATAACAATCTGGTCTTTCTATTCCTCATGTATGGTGGATGGATACAGAAACACTGATAACCATTCAGTTTTTTACAGTGCTCAAAACACTAGTATGAAATTAAAGAGAATAAGAGAACCACTTCAGTCCCCTCATCCTCAGCCTGACTTTACTGACAGAAAAGGTCAGCATGAGTCTCCCCAATGGTTGACCTCCTCAAGGTCCTATCCTTCGTCAGAGGTGAAGTTTGGGGCACTGAATTGTGGTCCTGGCTCAGCTGGAAGGCACTGCTTGTGGCCCCACTGCATATTCCACAGCCAGTGATACAGCTTCCATCATTTGCTGTGTTGCCCAGATGTAAAAAGGGGCCTGGCTCCTCTCATGCTTTGGTTGTGGCACAGCCATGGTGCCTCTGGCTCTGCCTCTCTGATGGGCACTTACATTCTTTTCTTCTTGACCCACAAAGGTGTGAGCAAGCAGTCAGAACTAAGAAAAGAGGTTGGAGAAGGGCATATGTGACCCTGGCACACAGTCACCAAAAGGTGCTTGGTTGTCTGTGCGAAAAGCCTACCTGACCCAATATATGAAGTGCACAAGTGTGAAAGGTAGGTCCTGACTAAAGTGGGCCTCATGTGGTGTTGGTGCAGGTGGTACAATAGTCCATTTGTGTCTTGGCACCCCCAGGAACGTACACAACCTTACCTCCATGTTGGCTGATTCTGTTTGACTGGTGGTAGATTATATACATGTTCTTGCCTCAGGCATTCCAGTGTGCCCTTGTCTCACACTGGGCATTGCAGTACATATTTACTTCACCTCAGGCATTGCAGTATGTTTTTGTTTCACCTCAGACCTTGCAGGGTGACCTTGTATGCCTCATGCATTGTGATGTGTCATTGTCTTGCTCCAGACACTGTGGTGTGTTTTTGTCTTGCCCCAGGCATTGTGGTGTGTTTTGTCTTGCCCCAGGCATTGTGGGATGTCCTTGTCTCACCATGGGGATTGTGGGGTGTTCTTGTCTCATCTTAGGTATTGTGGGGTGTCCATGTCTTGCATTAGACATTGTGGGATGTGTCCATGTCTTGCATTAGACATTGTGGGATGTCCTTGTTCTGCTTTGGGTTTTGTGGAGTATCTTCATCTTGCCTCAGGCATTGTTGGGTGTCCTCATCTCACTTTGGGCACTGTGGCACGTTCTTGTCCCACTTTGGATATTGTGGGATGTCACTGTTTTACCTTGGGCATTGTGAGGTGCCCCTGCTTCACATTGGCCAGTATAGGGTGTTCTTGACTTATCTTTTGCATTGTGGGGTGTTCTTGCCTAATCTCAGGCATTGTGAGGTGCCTATGTCTTGCCTTGATTGTTCCATGTAACAGGAAGCATGGAAGTATTTGAGCACAATATCATCCCCAGGAAGGAGAGAGAATAAGCCACTTTCAGATAGGCAGATCACAATCCCATTCACCTTCAAACTAGCCATTATGCCACTCAGGATACTAGCAACTTCTCCAGTTTCTCACCTCTCAGTTATCTTTTACAACCAACACACTAAAATCCTGTCAGGCTTACACAACACACTTCACATATATCAAAATATCCCCCTCTTCAAGTAATTTCCTACCCATGTGGCCTGAACTTTGATGGATCATCCTGTTTCTTCATTATCTGTCTGCCTTAACAACACCTGTTCTTGTTGTGTTTTCTGCATTTCCCTACCATACATCAATGTTTGATTCCCCCCCCTCCATGCAACTGCATACAGTGCACATCCATCATCAACCATTACCTTCAGTGTACTAACATTTTTCTTCTTAGTTAAATTACTCCCAGTACATTATTAGTTACACTGGTACCATGAACACCCAAACCCAAATTATCCACTTTTAGATATAGGGGACTGAAGGCAGAGGATGTGTCAACTCCCATTAATTAGCTTCCATGATCAAAACACTTTCAGTCAGCTCTTGGGGATTTAACCCAAGTCCATGGCAAGGCAGTCAGTCTGACTGGGACATTCTACCAACTCAACCACCATTTACCAAAGGTACAAGACATATAAGTAATGAAGAGTAAATCCAAAACTATACAGTACAATGAAACTACATAAATTTCACCATCAAAATCTTCTGTCTATCTGTCTATTGCCAGACACCTTAATCCCGTAAGGGGTGGCCACAAACAAATTGCCTCCATGTCACCCTGTTCCCCATTATTTCTTCTATCTATCTGTCTATTGCCAGACACCTTAATCTTGTAAAGGGTGGCCACAAACAAATAGCCTCCATGTCACCCTGTTCCCCATTATTTCACTGCCCTCCCCCCAGCTCACACACCCCTCTCTCATATACTTATCCACTCCATTCCTCCATCTCATCCTTGGCTCCCCCTCCCTCCCTTCCTTCCACCTCACTCAAATACACTCTCCTCATTGGTCACTAGCTCTCCATCCTCTCCACATGGCCATACCACCTCCATGTACTTCTCCTAACACTTTCTATCACATCCACATCCACACCACAATGCTCCTTCATTCTCTCATTTGTCAGCGTCTCCCCATGTAACACCACATGCTCCTCTCAAATAATTCATTTCCACTGCCCTCACTCATTGCTTGTGTCCCTCCAACAAGGTTCAAGCATCACTTCCATATGTTAAAGTTAGTAACTCACTGCTGCCATGCAGTGACTTTTTTACTTCCATGCTCACTTCTCTATTTCTTATCACTTCTTTCAAAGAACCAGCAACCTTTCTTCCTAGTTGTAACCTTTCAAGCACTTCACCCTCCAAACTTCCATCCTTACTCACCACACTACTCAAAGTCAAATACACTCACGTTTTCCAGTTCTTCATCATCCAACTTCACTGTATATTCAGTGAGTGACTTCATTTCTCTCAAAGACTATAACCTTACTCTTCCTTACATTCACCTTCAGATTCCGTTGGTTACACACTCTCCCAAACTCATTCATCGAGCCTTGCATTTCCCTTTTGTCTTTATTTAACAACACAGGATCATCTGCAAACAATAATACAGGAAGTTTCCGAATGCCCCCCTTTCTCATTAGGGTCGATCCAACATCCACTGCTTTATCTTGTATCTCTTTTATAACCCCATCCATACACAGATTGAACAACCATAGAGACATGACACATTTTTCTTTCAATTCAACATTCAGAGAGAAAAATTCACGCAGTTCACTATCCACACGCATTGCAGCCTTAGCACCCTCATACGTACTCTTCATGGCATTCAACAACTTCCCATTTACTCTATATATTCTTAATATTTTCCACATTCCTTGTCTGTCCACTGTCATATGCTTTCTCTAAACCATAAAGGGCACATTCAACTTCATTCCCTTCTCTAGAAACTTTTCCACTAAGACCTAAGGATGAATATATGATCTACACAACCTCTTGCCTTCCTAAAACCTCCCTGTTACTCTCCAACAAATTCCTGTTATTTCCCTAACACTGTCAGCAAGTATCCTACCATATACTTTTCATATTAAACTAAGAAGACAAATGCCCCGTTGATTACCACACTTCTTTTTCCCCTTTTCCTTTGTACAGGGGAATAGTTATACCTGACTTCCAATCCTCTGGGCCTCTACTTTCCTTCCAGGCCAATCTGCACATCTTGCATATCCATTCTACTACTGTGCTATCACTGCCCCATGCTTTATCATTTCACCACACACTCCATCAATTCTTTGGGCTTTCCCCATTTTGACTTTCTTCATTGCTTCCACTACTTCCATCCTACTGATCTCTTCCTCCCTTCTCCCAGCCATTTCCCAGTCACTTATGCTCACATTACATTTGTTCTGTATGTGTAACAGTTCCTTAAAGTGCTCTCTCTATCTGCTCACTTTTTCTCCCTTCTCCACAATCAATCTACCATCTTTATTTATCTTTCACTCCCCAACTTCTTTATTTCCCTGTCTGACTCTCTTTACCTCCTTCCAGAACATTTTCTTACATTCCCTCCACTTTACACACAAATTCCTTCCAAATTCCTCATCCACTCTTACTCTCATCTCTCTCTTCCTCTCTACATATAACTCTCTTCCATCTCACAATTTCCTTCATGCCTCTGCTTCCCATCCACTCATTATATACTTTCTTCTTTTGCACCATAACTTGCCTCACCTCTTCATTCCACATGCTGTTCCTTGCACCCCTTTTTGTCATTTCACCCCACACACCACCTCACTTGCTGCACAGATTTCCTCTGTGAAAATCTTGCATACACTTTCCACCTCCCCCATCTGCTCCAAATCATATTTACCCAATTGCTCCTTCACCTCTCATTTATATTCTGCCTTTTTTCTATCCTCTTGCATCCTTTCTACCCTTCTTGTACGGGCTACTTCCTCCTCTCCTTCTGTTCACGCATTGCACTTGAACCTTGTCTTTCACCACCACCATGTGGTGGTCAGAAAGTCCACTCCCCAACCTCTGTATGCTCTTGCATCCATTACATACATTACCTTCTCATTCTGTCATCCACACACATATAATTAATCATTGCTTTCCGTTCATTCAGTTCACCACCCACCCTTCTCATCACTCGCCATGTATATCTGTGAATCATTTTGTGCCTAAAAAGGATATTGGCTATCACCAACCTCCGCCCAATGTCCACTAGAGCACTGTCATTCTCGTCCACTTCTGCAGACACACCCCGCTCACCAACTACTCCATCCACCTTCACATTTCTTACTTTTCATTCATATCTCCAATCAGAAACACTCTCTCATTCTTTTCAACCTTTCCTTGCACACCTCCACATTATCCCAGAACTCTTTTCACTCTGCTTGCACAATCTTGTGTTGGTGCATACACACACCCAATCACCTATGTTTGAATTCCCACTTTCAATCTTACCCACACAATCCTTGAACCAACTGATCCATACTCTCTTCTATTCATATTCCATCTCTTGCACACAACAATTCACACATCCTCTTTTGCCATGTAATTCTCACCTACTTCTGCACATATACCCCATCCATACTCCCACCCTCACCTCGCCGTTTAGTTTGTTACTCCACATACATCCACTTCTGCACAATCTCTCTCTCTTTCACCTCATCATTCGCACCCCTTACATTCGATGTTTCAAGCCATACCATGTCAAAATCTTATTCTCTCTGTAAAAAATATATGGGATGGATAGTATCAGAAAACAGAAATTAGATAGCTAAAAAGTATGGGAGAGCAACAGAGTGCCCACTGAAATGGGCTACACATCATTCAGGCCTTGCTCCACCTCACAGGCAACACTTTATGCAACTGTGAAAAATGTTAAGTCATACATTCATTCATTATTCATTCACTGTCTACTCCAGTGTTGTTCCGTGAGGAGCATAGGAGCCCAGGCCTAAGTAAGTCGGTCCTGACATTTAAGATAAGAGTGACCAGCCTCACTCATCCCGAGTAGCATTACACAAGCAATAAACCTCAACCACCCCTTGGATATAAACCTGCACTGACTAAATCCAATTGGAGTGCCTTAATTACCCACTAAACCACCAGGTGCCATAATTTGGTTATATGGATACCACCCAGCATAGTAAATGGTTTCCTGGTGTACAGGAAACCATTTGGCTTGTCACTCAGTGTCGAGTCAACCGTAGACAGAAGGAAGAGGAAAGAATGAAGGGAAGAAAGAAGAGGAAGAATGGAAAGAGGAAAGGTGGAAAGGATACCATATATCTTTCAAATTTATTTACACATAATACATCTGACACCCTTAACACACAACTGTGTGCTATTATTTTTACTCATACACCATGAGTACAAGGAAGTCCCTAAGACTGATAGTACTACCACAATGATGCTGACGCAGACTAAGACTATTTAGATATACAATACAATACTGTACAATAAATATTCTTCCTTCATCAACAGCACTTTCATTGTTACATGACAGCAAAGTGAGCCATACCAATGTACCACTAAACTATTTATTTTTGTCTTTCACATAACCCCTCTCCATTGAGATATGAAACACAGATTGTTAATGGAAAGTTAACAAAAGTATCCATGAAAGACTTTTTTTTTTTAACTACTAACATTTCATACACAATATCATCATCTTGATCTTTTTCTGCCATCTAAAAGTGGGGTGTGGCAGAGTTCACAAAACTAGGAGGAAATGCACAATAGAAGGAGCATTATCAACAGTATTTGTGCAATTACTTATTTCAGTTTTGTGGAGTCAATGTTGTAAAACCTAATACTGTATATATCAAATCTACTGCATGAAGACGGTCCAGCTGCATGTGAGAGTAAAAAGAACCTTTCAAAGGAGGGCGGTAACAGGTCTACCCATTTGAAGCAGAGTTTCAATATTATTAAAGCCCCTCAAATCCAGTGATATATTAATTCATTCTATTCTTGCGACTTCAAGATGACCACATTTAACTTGGCAAAAGTTTCTTATATAGATGGCATTAATGAGGGCTAAATATAACTCCTTCAATTTGAAACATCTTTCCTTGGCAGAGTAATGACCCATGAAAGTTTTCACCATACTGAATGGGTTCAACAACTGTCGTTTTTTTTCACGAACCTTTTCATAGTTATAGTACCATCAGAAAAGAACTTGGAATGTTGCTTTGAGAAAAACAAAACATACACATTTGTTCTCATAAATATAAAGAACATTAACCACATATCAGCATTACTATATACAGTTTAAATGTACATTATGATTGCATTTAGCAAATAAACAAATGTACAGCAGAATATAAAATTAATCAAGTACTAATAAGAAACTGTAACTTCACTGCTGCACTCAATAAGTAACCTGCAACCATTCATAGTCCCAGACACTATCATTCTCAACAGACCAAATGACATTTAACATTACTTCATTATTTAACAATTAAAACTTTCCCATAGATGAACTGGTGAGATGCCAGTTTCTTGGACGAATCTGAGACACAGGCTGGTATCCTAGCCTATGAACAGATTTCTCGACATCCAGTTATCAAGTAATCACTGACGTGGAGTGCTCTCTTGGGCATCCTTCTCAAGCTGTTTACCCAGGTATTCCCTGTATAAGAAAAAAATTAAGTATATTAGCTATGCAATAATGACAGAATTGCAACACTAAGAAACATCTTTTAATTTGTATATGGATGACTAAGTGTAATACTGCAATCTTACTATTCTTTCCAATATGAAAAACTATACCGTATTTGGGAGGTAATGTACATTGTCATGCAACACAGCTTCAGTTAAGTCTTCAATATGTCAAACTATTACTTCAAATTCTTCATAATTCTTCTCTTCTCATTCAAGCTACTAGACCATTACTATACCATATGTCCTCTGTATTTTTTTTTCTCCATTCAACCTAATAAACCATTATTTTATGTTCTGTCACTTTTTTCTTCCTAGTTAATCTACCTAAACCATTTTTCTGTGCTCTGCCATTTTTCTCTACCTTTACTCTATGCTCCGTCAATTTTCTCCTCCAATTTAGCCTGACAAACCATTATTCTATAACTCTTCTTAATGTTATCTTCCCATTTAACCTACCAAGTCATTATTCTAAGCTTTAAGGCATATTTTCATTTTTTCTACTCATTCAACTGTGTTTTTTTACTCTTCCTAAAAAACAGAAAAGGTCTAAGCACAAATATGGCTGGGTTCAAACATACCAGTTATGGACCATAAGCTTCTGCACAGCCAGCAGCGCCTCATATCGCACATTGGGGTCAGGGTGTGTCAGGTGCTGCATCACCCACTGTTTCCCGCCCAGCTGCTCTAGCACCCTATAGGACAAGTTATCAACTTAGAGATGGTTTGCATTTATCTGACTGAACTGTACCACCTCCATACCTTGAATACTAAGTCATGGCTGCATGGAATTCAATGAGGCTTTGTAGTAGTAGTAGTAGTAGTAGTAGTAGTAGTAGTAGTAGTAGTAGTAGTAGTAGTAGTAGTAGTAGTAGTAGTAGTAGTAGTAGTAGTAGTAGTAGTAGTAGTAGTAGTAGTAGTAGTAGTAGTAGTAGTAGTAGTAGTTGTTCCCTAGGCAGTCAGGCCGAACAGCCCTGAGTCCCTATGGAAGACCATGGCCGAGACCGGGCTTTCCCACAGAGCTCTGAAGGAGTGTATGTTGTGTTGTTGGCGTAGGTGATTGTGTGCAATGCAGTCTTCCATAATGTGCTTAATAGTGTGGGGTGCTGTGTTACATCCTGGACAGGCATCAGCGACGGAGTCATCCAGCCTCTTCTGATAACTCAAGAGGGCTGGATGATGCCCACATCTCAGCCTGCCCAGGTGGACCCTGTCCTCACGGGGGAGACAGTATTCAGAAGGATAAATATCAGGAGGCCGTGCATGCAGCTGTGTGTTGTCTTTGAGTGACTGAATGGAACGGCGAGTGATCTGAGTATGAATATGCTTCAGGAAGCTGGTCTGAGGCAGGCAGGGGGGAAGAGATGATAGTATTTGTGTATGATATCGTGTGCTGGGTGTTGTTTTGATGTTCCTTGGTATGTGTGGATGTGCTGCCATGTAGTGTAGTGGATGTTGTGGGTTTGTGGAGGCTGCAGCGAGAGTTTGGGTGCCTCTCATGTCTAGATAATCCTTGACTTTGAGGACTTTGGTTTCTTGGTGTAGGTGGTCTGCAGGTGTAGTAGCTGTGCAGCCTGTGATTATTTTTAGGGCCTTGTTTTGTATAGTCTGAAGAGTGTTGTAGTGTGTTTTAGTGAGGTTAGGAGCCCAAGCAGGGCTTGCATAATTCATCACTGAACGTATACATTATTTGTATACTGTGGTGGTGGTTTCTTTGTTGTGTCCAAATGTTGTATGGGCAAGTGACTTCAAGGCATTGAGTCTAGGTGTTAATTTATTTTTGATGTTTGTGATGTGTTGTTTAAGTGACATTAATGTATTGTATGTTACACCAAGGATTTTGTGTGTGTGTGTGTGTGTGTGGTAGGGGAGTGTTGTCTATGGTGAGGTGTGGAATGTGACTGTGTTGTGCTGTCCAGTTTGTGAGAAGGGTCACTGTAGATTTGGCTGGGGCTATTTTGAGTCTGTTTGTGGTGAACCATTCATGTAGTGTGTTGAGGTAAGGTTGGAGGATTTGTGTGGCTGTGTTTGCATTTTGGTGTGTGCATGTAAGTGCTATGTCATCTGCATAGGAAGCTATGTGTATTTGTTGTGTGTGAGGTGTGGGTATGTCATGAATGTATAGGTTGAAGAGTGTAGGAGACAAGACAGATCCTTGGGGGACACCATTTGTGAAGTTTCTGATGTTCGAGGACTGACCAGCAAAAGTTACATGTGCATATCTCCCTGCCAAGTAGTTTGCTAGCCATCTTTTTGTGTTATTGTGCATGTTTGTGTTGAATATTTTGTTTGTGAGGTTGTGGCGGGGAATGGAATCAAAAGCTTTACTAATGTCTAGTGTGACAAGGAGTGTTCTATGTGGTGGCCTAGCTGAGTTCATGCCATCAAAAACTCTCTGTGTGAGGTCTGTAAGAAGAGTGTTTGTGGAGTGTAGTGGCCTAAAACCATGTTGTGATGGGGCTAGGGGGGTGTGAGGTGTAACTAGTTGTAGTACCAGCCTTTCAGTGACTTTGAAGGGGTGCAGAGGAGTGTGATTGGGCGGTGTGAGGAAGGTAATGTGGGGTCTTTGTTGGGTTTGGAGATAGTGATGATAATGCCATGCTTCCAGATGTTTGGTATTATGTTGTGTGAGTAGCTGTAGTTTGATATGTTGGTGAGTGCTTGTATGCCTTGTGGTCCAATGTGTTTAAGGTGTATGTTGCTTATGTTGTCTGGTCCACAGGCAGATGAGTGCTTGAGGTTGCTGATGATGTGCTTCGTCTGGTTGTAAGTGAAAGGTGCGAAGTCTGGGTCTGTGGGGAACTGTCTCTTACGTCGGATGATACGTCGGTCGTCACGATGAGGGTTTAGATGGCTGACATGTGAAAAGTGGTTGATGTGAGTGTTTGCTTGTTGTTTGTTTGAAGGAATGGTGTCTGTTGTTGTGATGGCAGCGTGTGATTGTGTAGTGTTGCTGTTGGAGAGTGTGATGCTGTTTAGTGTTTTGTAGAGTTTGATGGTGTTTGTCTTGTGATCAAGTGTTTGGAGATACTTATTCCAATTTAGTGTTTGCTGTTCTGATATTTTATTGTTTATTTGAGTGTTGAGTTCTTGTATTTGTTGTATGGTATCATGCATATGTGGTGTTCGGGAGTGTCGTAGTGTGTCCCGTTGTCTGATGAGGCCTTGAATTTCTGGTGTGAAATTGGGGTTGTGTCTTTTTCTGTTGCCTCTGGGGATGTGTCTTTTGTCTGCATTTTGTATAATTGTATTGAAAGTGTGCACAGCAGTGTTGATGTTTGTGATGGATGCACTGTTTAATGTTTCAAAGTGTTGTTCTGTTTCAGTTGTGAAGGCCTCCCAGTTGGCTCTCTTATAATTAGTGTAAGTGTGTATGAGGCTTTGTTGTTATTGTTGCTGTTGTTGTAGCCTCAGGCTCATCAGGCCATGCACCCAGTGAACTACAGACTAAAGTTCCCCTTCTACAGTGCACCATCCTATGTTCAGGGGCTAGCGAGGAAGTTGAGGGCTATTTGTGTAACTTGGTGGGAAAGAAATAGAAACAGCAAAAGGGAAGTACAGCACTAAGTGGGAAAACTACAAACATAGCTTCCACTGTAATAGGACAAACACCCATTCACTTATAAGTCAAGCCTTCAAAACTACTGATTCCACTCATACAGGCATACACCTTTCACTCAAAATGTGCTTCATATGATCAAGTCACTCACAACAATTTTGAAGCAGAGACCATGCTACTGACACCCCTCATTTCACTGACAGCGTTACACCTTTACTGCCCCATCAGGAGTGTAAGAGTCCGGGGCTGGGCTAATTAGTCTGTTTTTAACCTTTCACTACAGTGATGTAATGAACTTTTGACCTATCCTATTACCAAACAATTTAACTCACCTCTGGAAGGACTTTTAGTACTATTGAGGATAGATGGCACATTCTATACAAAGTCACACAAAAGATTAAAAAATAGTCTGAAGGTGTTGTAGCCCCAGGATCATCTGGATGTGAACACAGTAGAATGCACACTGAAGTTGCTCTTATGCAGGCACCAGCCTCCTTTTGAGGGTTGGGAGAGTGTTTTGGATGATTGTGTAAACAAGCAACACAGCCTGCCAATTATTTCGGTACCACTTCATAAAGGCACCCCTCTCTAGCATAAGGTGACCAGAGTCCCGCTTTTTTGACGTATGTCCCGCTTTTTTAATTGTGTCTAAAATGTCCAACTTTTTTAGCAAATTTTCTTTAATGTCCCACATTAGATATAACATGTCTATTACATCTGATAAAACATGACTATTACATTAGATATAACATGACCTTCTTTTATGAAATTATGATGAATTACCTTAAATGTCAGGATCAACTTGGCTAGCCCCAGGTTCCTGCACTCCTCATGGGGTGACGTAGAATTGGATGATGGATGGATGGATGATGAATTAGTAAACTATGCATAATCCAAACCAAATGAAATACCAAATTGTCAATATAAAATCCTGTAATACCAACTGGTACCTTTGGTCAGAAGCCTGCTTGGAAAAGTTTGAGAGGAATGAGAGAGTGTTTCTGATTGGAGATATGAGTGGAAAAGTAGGGAATGAGAAGGTGGATGGAGTGGTTGGTGAGTGGGGTGTGCCTGCAGAAATGGATGAGAATGGCAGTGCTTTAGTGGACATTTGTGCCGGTAGGGGGTTGGTGTTATCTAATACCCTCTTCAGGTACAAAATGATCCATAGGTATACATGGCGAGTGGTGAGACGGGTGGACGGTGGAATGAATGAACGGAAGGCAAGGACTGACAATGTGTGTGTAGATGAAAGGATGAGAAGATGTGTAATGGATGCAAGAGTATATAGAGGTTGGCGGAGTGGACTTTCTGATCACCACTTGGTGGTGGCCAGAATCAGAATCCAAACAAGATGAAGGAAGAGAAGAAGGGAAGGACAGGAGGAGGAAGCATTTCTTACAAGGAGAGTAGAAAAGTTACAAGAGGATGGACACAAGGCAGAATATAAGAGGGAAGTGGAGGAGCAATTGGGTAAATATAGATTGGAGCAGATGGGGGACGTGGAAGGAGTGTGCAAGATATTCACAGAAGAAATCTGTGCAGCATGTGAGGTGGTGTTTGGAGTGAAGAGAAGACAAAAGGGGGTTCAGGGAACAGCATGGTGGACCGAAGAGGTGAGAGAGGCTGTGGCACAAAAGAAGAAAGCTTATAATGAGTGGATGAGGAACAGGGAGAGACAGACAAGAGAGTTATATGTAGAGAGGAGGAGAGAGGTGAAAAGAGTAGTAAGAGAGAGTAAGAAGAGAGTGGATGAGGAATTTGGAAGGAATTTGAGTGCAGGGTGGAGGGAATGTAAGAAAATGTTCGGGAAGGAGGTAAAGAGAGCTAGACAGGGTGCCAATGAAGTCAGTGGGGGTGTGAAAGATAAAAATGGTAGATTACTAATGGAGAAGGGAGGAAAAAGTAAACAGATGGAAAGAACACTTTAATGAACTGTTGAACATAGAGAACGAAAGTAATGCAAGTATAAGTGGGTGGGGAATGGCGGGGAGAAAGAGGGTTGTGAGAAGAGAGGAAGAAATCAGTAGGATGGAAGTGGTGGAAGCAATGAAGAAAGTTAAAATGGGGAAAGCCCCAGGAATTGATGGAGTGTGTGGTGAAATGCTGAAGCATGGGGGAGACATAGTAATAGAATGGATGTGGAAGGTGTGCAGATTGGCGTGGGAGAAGGGTAGAGTCCTGGAGGATTGGAAGTCAGGTATAATTATTCCTCTGTACAAAGGAAAAGGGGAAAAAGCAGTGTGTGGTAATCATAGGGGCATTTGCCTTCTCAGTGTAATAGGAAAAGTATATGGTAGGATACTTATTGACAGAGTTAGGGAAATAACAGAGGAATTAGTTGGAGAAGAACAGGAAGGTTTTAGGAAGGGAAGAGACTGTGTAGACCAGATATTCATTCTTAGATCCTTAGTGGAAAAGTTTCTAGAGAAGGGAAAGAAGTTGTATGCAGCCTTTATGGATTTGGAGAAAACATATGACAGGGTGGATAGACAAGGATTGTGGAAAGTATTAAGAATATATGGAGTGGATGGGAAGTTGTTGAAGGCAGTGAAGAGTATGTATGAGGGTGCTAAGGCTGCAGTGAGTGTGGATGGCAAACTGAGTGAATCTTTCCATTTGAAGGTTGGACTGAAACAAGGATGTGTCATGTCTCCATGGTTGTTCAATCTGTATATGGATCGTTTCGTTTTGTTTCGTTTTTAAAGGCTCGAACATGCTTGCATGTGTCGGCCTTGGTCACCTAATGGCGGCTCTCCACGCTGCTCGATCTCTGGCAGCCTCCCTATTCAGTCCCTTAACCCTTAAGTCACATTTAATGACCTCGTCCCATGTCTTTCTCGGTCTACCCCTCCCAACCCCTCCCCCAATATTAACACTTCTCACCCTCTGCACCCAATTATCATCCCCCATCCTCTCCACATGTCCAAACCACCTCAGC
>JAGKTI010011121.1:14822-27058 GCA_018397915.1 Birgus latro
TCTCTCTCTCTCTCTCTCTCTCTCTCTCTCTCTCTCTCTCTCTCTCTCTCTCTCTGTTCATCTCTTTCATTTGTCACTACACTCTCATCCCTTGTCTCTTCTTCAGAATTGCAAGAGTTAATTGGTCATCTCAGTCTTCTCTGTGCAAAACAGGTTAAATCTGGGATCCTGGGATTCTTCTACCTTTGACATCAGTCTTTAAACTTATTATGTCCAGGCATCCCAGAATGAATGTATCTTTCGCATCCCCCAGGCTTCTTACCTTTATTTCCTTTTTCTTCCATTAAAAAAAAATAAAAAAAATAAATAATGGACGAGGGTTATTACGGAACCACTGACTACAAGAAATGTGAGTTATGAAGTCTACTGACATTTAAAAGTGCAGTGTATAAACTTTCTGCTGTGTATGTTAATTAGCAGCAATTTGAAGTGGTTGAGTGCAGACATTTTAATATCAAGAAATTTCGGGTTATTGCTTTTAGTTTTTAAAGAGGAAAACAAATGTTGTTCAGTAGAGGACACTTTTTCACTCTTTCAGGAAGAAAAACAGGGTACAGAGTCAGTAAACTCCATTGGCAGCATGTTGACCTCAGACAGCCTGCAGTGCAAATTGTGTGGCATCAGCACCAAGTCCATGCAGGAACTGTCCACACATTCCCTCACACATGCGCACCACACATGCCCAAAATGTGGCCTTGCCCTTGCCAGACCTAGCTCCCTCATGCACCATATGAGGATAGTTCACAGCATGGAAATGACCATTGATAAGTCTGTTAAAGAGAAGTTTGTGTGCAAAGTCTGTGATAAGGTGTATGCCTCAGCTGGTGCTCTGCATGGCCATACTTTAAGTGCACATTCTGGACAAGTTTACCCATGTGAGGTATGTGGCCGCAAGTTTAACCACCCCAAAAACCTTGCCAGCCATTTAATACGGCACAATGAGAGGCAAATTAAATGTGAGGATTGTGGTGCTGGATTCTATCTCCGTGGGGAATTGCACAAACACATCAACCAGGTTCATAGAAAGTGCCGACCCTATGTTTGTGTGGACTGTGGGCGCTCGTTCTGTCAGCGGTCAGTCCTAAAGCATCACCGGACTGTGCATTCGGACCATAGACCCCTCACGTGTCCACTGTGTGGTCGAACATTCAAAAACAGACACTCATTCAACTCTCACATGGAGCAGGAACGGAGGTTGGCCTGTCGGGCAGTGGAACCCAAACGTAAACAACCCCCTGAACCTGAATTAGTGACGAAAACAGATGCAGTTCTGTCATCTGCTGGTGCCCAATACTCTAATAATCTTGTTCAAACTTCCACAAATCTTGCTCAAGCTTCTAATAATCTTGCTCATACTACTTCTAATCTTCCTCAGACTTCTGCTACTCTTGCTCAGGCTCCTAATAATGTTGCACAAACTTCTACAAATCTTGCTCAAAATCAAGTTAAACCACAAAGTATTAGAGTACAAAGAGTGAATATCTCAAAGCCAAAGCAAGTGATGAATACAGAGACTCAGGGTAGAAAACAGCCTGAAAGTGGAAGCAGAAAACCTAATACTTCTTTAGGATTTCCTGAAGCTCTGTCTGCAGCGGCTGTCTTACCAGATCTCAGCGTGTCAATCTCACAGGAAACACAGACGTATGGGAACCTCGAACTCTTCCCTGAGAGCCACTGTGATGATAGACTTGGCTTATCCCAGTCGTGCGTTGGAAGTCAGATAATGCTGGTTCAGGATTTAAATGAGGAGGCAACTGAAATGGCCACTCTGATATTTGACCAAGAAGTAGGGAGTGCATCGGAGGGAAGGGAGCAGAGTCTAATGGGCAATCCTTCCTCATACAGTTGGGAACATGGATATAACATTAACGTTGCTGGTCGTATTTTAGGTGAAGATTGAAACAGTGCTAAGCTGAATGTTTGGAAATTTATAGGCAGTCCTTCCTCATATACAGTAGTTGGGTACTGGAATGTAACATTGATACTGATAGTTGTATTTTAGGAGAAACTTGGCTAAAATTGATTGTCTGCTTTAACTCCAATCTGGTAACTTATTTTATATTTTTGCTACCATTAGATGATTACAGTATATGTTGGAAATAAAGATTATGTGTTTACAGGAAGTCCTCATTAATAATTGGGGATGTGTTCTGTAATATTGTATCAACTTTTTCTCTAAAGCTGGTCTTTAAAATTGGGGGACCTTGGCTGATCAGCTTTATAGGTAACAATGGAACTTCTTTATGAAGTTTTTATGTAACTAAGTATAGACTTACTTGGAATAAGAACATAGAAAAGATGATGGATTGAGTATGTCATGTAGAGTGGCTTGGTGGGGGAGAGAAGCTTCAAAATAATGGTAATTGTCTATTTTATTATCCGTATTATGTTGATAATCCATTTTATGTTGAATATAGGATTTCTTATTGCATGGTAACTTGTGTCAGAGCAGAGGTACATGGTCGATATGCAATGTAGTTGTAAAGGGACTTTTTTTTGGGTGGGGGGCTGGCACAATTTTGTCCACTTTGGGTAAATTATTTATACTGCTGTGATGGTTTAAAACAGTCTCCATTAACCCCTTAACACTGTGTCATCTCTCCCTGAGGTGAAGAAAATCATCTGAAGGTAGCAGGAATAAAATTAAATATACATAATCTGATTGAAATGGTTAAGTGTGCTCTGATGAAGGCAGTACTGTACCTGAAACATTCAAAATAAACTTGGATTTTCTTACTAAACCTCATTTTCCTTTAAGTTTCACTGGTGTACCCATGTATTCTGTGGTTTACATCACAGAAGCTCTCCATAGCCTCAGTTCCCCTACCTACACCACTTATGAACACTGTCAGGTCTTTTGTTGCCATTCCATCTATCCATACTACCTCCTGCACTCTTATCTACTGAAGCCACCAGCCCATCAGCATACTGTACAGGAGTTCCCAGAATAATCAAAGTCTGAAATTCCACAATAAGGCCATAAGGACTGTGACAAAAATAAATGGACACAAAACTGACCCCTGATGCATATCCAGTCTAGCCTCAGAACTTGTTCTATAAGCATCATTCGTCCTCACTTTATTTCTTGAGCTTGCATACCAGTAGGAAATTTCCCATAAATTTTTGTTCTAATCCACCTATTTGTGATCCAGTGAGCAGATTGAAAAGGGTGAAAACATGTTCACCATTAAGATTTGAGGCAGTTTTGCATAATATCCCTGTTCACTGGCTATGATGATGACCATGGCAAATTGTTAGAGAACCAGGCTATTAGAATGCCAACAAAAGTATGATGGTTTTCCTGTAGGTTGTCAAAAAGGAGAAAATGGTGAAAACTTGAATTGTGATGACATAGGCAATCAGTCCTGAATGAGACAACCACATGAAGACTGCTGGGCCATGTGAAGTCAAGTGGAACCTAGGAGGACTACTGAGCATTTGAGCCTCAGAAAATAGGCTATAAAATCTGTGCCTAGAGTCAGATATATAAAGGAAAAATGTCCATATGTGACATTGGAGTTTTGCTGGGCTTCAAGGAATGGGCTGTCAAGTCTCTGCCAAGGGTCAGTCAAGTAAAAGAAAAATGTCTAGATGTGATACTAGTTACTGCTTCCCCCTCTGGCTCCTGATGCAGATCTCCTGCTTTCCAGGTGATGGAGGAACAGTTGGACCGAGCCTCAAACACCTATGGACAGAAAGGCAGGAAGTGTGGAGCTGGTAGTACACCCAGGGACCTGATCAGCAAACATAAAAAGGATGATGCTGGATATCCGGAGCTGTCTGAAAGCCCTGGTGGTGATTTGACTGTAGCTGAGACATCATCAGTTATCCCAGAGGAGGCAGTAGCAAACTACAAGACATTTGAAGCTGGAGAATGTATGACAAAAGCTGTAAAAGGGACTTACAAAGCCAGGGTGCACCATTGTGACTTGTGTGGCCTTGAGTTTGATTATGCTCAGAACTTCCGCGATCACATGAAGACCCACGGGAGTTTTGAATGTGCAGTGTGCCGGAAAGTGATTGCTAAGCAGGGCATGCTGACACAACACTATGTAAAGTTTCATGGGCTCGAACTGGGCCCCGGGTCTCAACACATGTGCTGGATGTGTGGGAAAGTGTACAAGTCAAAGCAGGCTGTAGCATACCACATGACCACAGCACATTCACAGGCTAAGCTTGAGTGTGATGTTTGTGGGAAAAAGTTTGGGCATGCGAAAAACTTAAAGGCACATATGAAGCGACACGGGAAGAAGGAAGTTGCATGTGATAAGTGCCCTGCCAGATTCTACACAACATCTGAGCTTGGGTATCACTACAACGCGCTTCACCAAAATGCCCGGTGCTGGAAGTGTGAACAGTGTGGCCAAGAGTTCAGCCGGTCCAGTAACTACATCAACCACGTAGAGAGGCACCGACCTAAGCGTTTTGAGTGTACTGTGTGTCTCAAGATGTTTCGCAGAAAAGCTCACATTGAGGGACACATGAAGCAGCACAGAGTGGCCTCTGGCTCAAAGTCTGAGGGTAATCCAGACCTATCCAGCAGGATCAAAGAGTACTTCCGCTGTAACAAGTGCAGCGCCTTGTTTGAAAGTGAGGCAATGAAAACGGGTCACCTCTGTAGCGACCACATGAAGTTGATCCGTCAGTTCTTCTGTGACGGCTGCAATGTCTCCTTCCATTCAAGGGAGGATCTCAGTTCTCACTCATGCCCTCATAGGTCTGCTCAGATTCTGGTTCAGTCTGAGACACTCACGGATGATGTTCAGCTGTACACAGAAGCAGAGAATTTGACCTCAGGAACAATTGGAATGAATGCAGATGAATGGGATGCATGTTTTGTGGTTTTGGCTTAGCTGCAGTGTAGAGTAAGGAAGTGAATAGCTGTATTATCAAAACTGAATGTGCAATGGTGTAGGCAGGCTTCCAATTTATTGTAGTGATATTTAAAACGTAGGAACTGGAACACTGATGAATGGGACACTTGTCTTGTAGTTTGGCATAAGTGCAGTGTACAGTGAAGGAATCAAGATCTGTTTATTTTGAGACACTATAGTACTGTTAAGATTTGTTCATTTTGAGGTGCTTGGTGGTCATCTGTCATTCTTATCTTTTAACTGTATTCCTCGGTCACCACTTATCCTCACTTTAATGAATAATGCACAAATGACCCTTTTGTTAAAGTAGGCATTTTCAGATTGTAAAAATGCGGTCTTAACTTTTCATTCACAGCCTTAAACCATGTTCATGTATCTTGTTGCATTGACTATGACATTTGGATGGGACTGACCTCTCTCCAGGTGACTATCGTAAACTGTAAATATGACTGAATACTTGTACAAAACAACCTCCCAGGTCTGAAGTGCTTGGGTCCAATGACAGAAAATTAAGTATTTTGGAATGGAGTATCATTATGACAGAAATTATGGAATAAATAGTTTACAGTACCATTAAGAGTAATTACAATGAAGTAACTTGTATTAGTTGTTTAGTATCTGTTGTTATACCTGCCCATACAAGAAAATATCTTCTAATAAGCAGTGATTGTGAGAGAACAGGTGATATCATGACCCCCGTACTGCATGTAAGGTTATTTTAGAAAGTGGTGGTTTTAGATTTCAAATTTTCAGCGAGTTGGGAGTTTGTATTGTATTAAGGATTACAGAGTTGAGAGAAAACATTTACACTGACTGCTTCTATTAGAGTGAGAACATACGTTTTAGAAATTTTACCTTATATTCACTCAGAAACATGTAAAAGGAGAATATACACTTTTGATATCTTTGTTTGTGGTTTTCAGTCATACACTGGATGTTAAGTACAGCCAGACACATTTATAAAGTGCCTTTTTCAGTATTAACAAAGCAAGTGTTGCATTATATCAGGGGAGTTGATCTTCCTTGAACTTTGCAATATCACCATCAGCCTTGTATTGTTATCTTAGTTTGCATCATCTTCATCATTGTTATTTTCAACATACTCATCACAGATCATTGTCATAATCAGCTTCATTATTGTTGTCATTTTTATCATCATCATCATCATCATCATCATAACTTCATCATTGTTGTCATCATCATTGTATTCCTGGCCTAATCATCATTCATTATCATAACCAAAATTCCCTCATTTCATAGGGATGGGTAAGGTGCTGAAATGAAGGAAGACCTAGAAATAGAAACAGTGAAAATTGTACCCTTTAAATTGAGATCATACATTCCTTCACACATCTTTCAAGGTTTCAGAATGTAAAAGTTGTGGAAAACACAGCAAGAGCTACCAGTGCCATTTGTATCTTAGACATTTCACTGTGAATAAATTTGTATGGCTGTAGCAAGAGTAGGATACGAAAGACTTTGTTTTACTGGACAAATGGAAGTGTATATTTTCTTTTATCTTTTTTTCCATGTGAGATTTGTGTGAGATCACCCCTTCTGGGATTAAGACATCTGGCCAGAGAGAGAGGGAATGCAAGATCTTATAAGCTATGTGAGAGAGTGAGGGAATACAAAATCTGGCAGTTTATGAGAGAGAGAGAATGCAAAGTCTGATAAGTCATGTAAATGAAATTGTTTGGCAGTAGCAAGGGTGATATACAGTATATAAATGCCATTGTGCCGAAGGACTTCTTTGAGAAAGTTTCCAGTCCATTCAGTTTAAGGAGGTTTTCAAAATTTCAGGAAAATCATCCGGTTGTAGCAGAAATAAAATATAAAATATTATACCGAAGGTTATAGTGTGGGAGAATGCATGATAGACTGGTGATACTGATTTTGTTCTTGGGGCTCTTCATAGTGCCAGTTTTTTTTTTTTTTCCCCCACAGACAGGAAATTAAATTTAATGTTTGGTATTGCAAGAAACATACGACATATAAATAGCCCCATTAAATTACTATACTTAGCATAGTGATGTAGGATTACCTTGTAAGAATACTGTTTTGTTACTTTTTTATTACTGTGTATGTGGAGATGTTATTTTGGAACATTGAATAAAGTCATAAGTTTTTCATGATGTATCACTAACACTGATAAGATGAATTTGATTTTTAAATGCAGTACAGGACAACACTGTTATATTCTGGTGTGAATTTAGTGAGAGATGTGCAGGTGTTCTGAGATAGCAAGGTGTTATACAGTACATGTACTACATGTACTGTGCAGTGAAGATAGTGATGGAACAGTGCAAGTGTTGTGGGGTAACTGAAAGTGTTGTGTTGTGTTGCAGAGCTTAGAGGTGACTCGGCCTCGCCAGCCAGGCAAGAGAGTCCCTGTGCTCTCGGAGAAGATGCGCCAGAGTCTTGCCGAGCTGTCAAAGAAATCTCGTGCCATACCCCTGGGGGAGAGTGGAGAAGGGGCCAGCAAGTTGGGCAGGATGCATGAGAGATCGGGTGAACCGCGGGCCAAGCGTCAGTACCGTAAACGTCCAGCGATCATCCACCTCTGTAAGTTCTGCATGAAGGTCTGTCCTACGGGGGAGCAGCTAAAGGAACACCAACGTTCACACCACACCATCGAGTGCCAGTTTTGTGGGAAGGTCCTGGCGCGCATTGGAGCTTGGGAGAATCATCTCAAGGTATTTCATAATGTCGAAATTCAAGTCCCGGGAAATGAGGAAGCTGTGACTAGACCCAAGGAAGAGGTGGACTGTGAAGTGTGTGGGAAGAGGTTCGCATCTAAATCTGCCCTGGCATACCACTTGAAACTCCATGATGATAAAAGCTACCCTTGTGAAAAGTGCTGTAAAGTGTTTAAACATCCAAGCAACTTAAAGACACACATGATCAGGCATGAGAGTAAGAAGTACATCTGTGTGAAGTGTGGCAAGAAATTCCACACAAACTTTGCCCTGCTAATGCATGATAACCAATCTCATCGCATGGCCAAATCCTGGAAGTGCAAATACTGTGGTAAGGCATTTACCCGATGTGCTGCGTTCAGAGAACATATTAGGATTCACACAGGGGAAAAACCGTTTGAGTGCCAGGTATGTGGGGTCAAGTTCCGCAAAATTCACCACCTGAAGTCCCACACGAGGCAGCATGAGCACAAAACCAGCCGCAGTGGACACTTTCGATGCCAGGACTGTCCCAATGCTGTTTTCCTGCACAAAGTCTCGTATGATCGACACAGGAGGTACAAACATCCGAAGGTCGAAGTCACGCTTTTACCAAATGAGACTCCATTCACCACTGAGATGACACTGAGGAGGGAGTTCTTGCTTACAAATGGGGATGAGGGAGTGGACACAACCTACTTAGACTTTGTGGAAGTTGAGGGTATAGAAATGGTTGGACTTGATGATCCCAGTGTGGTTCTTGGTAGTCAAGGAGGGCAGTGTATCATTGAGCTGAACGAGTCCGTTGAGGAAACGCCAAGGATGCAGTCAACCTTCCCTGAGCAAGTGCAAGTGTTGAGTAATGTAGAGGAGGAACAGTCAGCTTTAGAATTCCAATTGGTTAAACAGGAACGTAATGTGGATGAAAAGGATTCCCAGGTGCCAGTGTTTGCCCAGGCTCAGCTGGCAACATTACAAGAACAGATACAGTTGAGTGAACAAGTAATGCCTGAGGAACTGCAGCAGCACTTGGCTATCACAGGGAATAAATTCCAGGTGCAGATGGATGGAGAAACGTTTGATGTTTATACTGTTGCTGGAGCGGAGTAGTAGTTAATAGCAACTGATAAATAGCCAGTGTATTGCTTTGTCAATTTTGTTCAGTTTGGGGAAGACATTTTATCCAGGAGGAGTTAAATATAACCTTCACTACTGTTATGGTTTTCTAAGTTGAAAATGTGTGTAGTAGCAAGAAAGAACTTTACAAAGTCATCAGTGCAGTGAAGAGAATATTGAAAAACTGCCATAAATCACTTAATTAAAAGCATTTTTGCATCGAAAGTTTAATTATTGTTGACCATTTTCTAGTAAAATGAAGGCTTTAATCATCTGTACCTTATTTGGTTGTCACTTTTTGGCATTGGCATTTTGTATTTGTAATTCACATTGTTGGTATTTATCATCTCATGGTGTGTTGTTGCAGCTGTAATAATGGTACATTCCCATAATTGGTCAAATTATTTTTGTAATATGCAAATGAATAATAGGTGAGAGTATGCTCAGATGATATGGTTGTTAGTTTTTGAAGGCTGCAACATGCTTGCATGCGTCGGCCTTTTTGGATTGGAGCGTGTAGCATTTTATGACCGGATGCCCTTCTTGATGTCTACCAATGACCCTTGGGTGAATTCGATCCTCCGACCCTACAGCCAGAGCGGAGCGCTCTAACCCACTGAGCCACGGCTGTACAGCAAGAAATGATGCTGATAGGCTGGTGAAAAGTGTTTATGGGAGTGAGTTTGTGGGAGAGAGGTGTGTTAGGTCAAGGAGATGAATAAATAAGGTTGTGCTGGAAAGTGAAGTATGAAAGATGAGCAGGTTAGGGAATGGATAGGGGATTGCATTGGATGAATGGAATATTGTATGTATGAAGGAGTACAGCCAACAGAGTCTAACTAGCAAGTGTATGTGAAACTTGTGGATAAAGAGGAGTACCAAAAAACTACATGTGCAAATAATTAGGCCAGTGAGGTGGAGCTAGGATTCTTTGGGTTTGAGTGATGTATAAATGACTGTGTAGACCATTTCACAGGGCATGTTTTTGATCATGCTCCCACTTTTGTGCGTTCTCTTTTCTTGTTTCTGGATCCTACTTCATCCTGTCCTTAAGTGGGAAGAATGATCTTGATGATGAAATGAATCACATACTGTACTTTATTGTTAATATAAGGTGGGAGCGCTCACCATCCACTCACTTGATGTAGTGCTGCTCTCGGGTGTCTGCCCTTTCCTCTCCTCCATCCTTCTTTCCTTCAATCCTCTTCTGTCTTTCTTTCCTTCATTCTTGCCTTGTCCTTCTGCCTGCGGGTAACTTTACACTCCCTGTTTTGTCTTTCTTGCCTTCATTCTTTCCTCGTCCTTCTGCCTGTTGGTGACTTTACACTGAGTGACAAGCCAAATGGTTTCCTGTACACCAGGAAACCATTTACTACGCTAGGTGGTAACCACATAACCAAATTTTGGCGCCTGGTGGTTTAGTGGGTAATTACGGCACTCCAATTGGATTGAGCCGGTGAAGGTTTATATCCAAGGGGTGGTTGGGGTTTATTGCTCACGTGTAGGAGGAGGCTGTAGCACGGGCCGAACAGGGTAGTACTCCCGAGGGGAATACTGGTGGAATGGGAATACTGGTGATAGGGAGAGCTGGAGCTCCTGTTTCGCTAGTTGCCTAACCATCCCCCTTTGCTGACCTTTTCAGTGTGACAGTAACATGGGGAGTAGACCAGCATACTCTCCCAAACATTTCCTCTAACTATCCTATGCACTACACCACATGCGCTTTACATATCACACAACGTATCCCACTACGTTACAGGGGTTGATGCCAGCAAGGGCATGCGGCCAGAAAACTTTGCCCCCGCTACCTAGTGGCGGACTTTGGGGGGAGGCTTGACTGGGGTTCCGCCGGCATAGATCATGGGTCCGGGGCGAGATGGGGCTCGAGCCTGTGCTAGAGGGTACAGGGCATTGCGGTTCCCAGGCTGTCGCTTCCGCTCAATAGATAGGGGCCCGAACCTGGGAGTAGTGCCCCAGGAGGCTGCTCTATCATTGGGTGTATAATGGCGGGGCAGTTGCAGTGCCAAGCCGCGCTTGGAGGGTGTCCCTGCAGCTGTCCTGGCAGGGTGCCCTGAGGCCACTACCACAGCCAATGGTAAGCTGGTGGGCTAGGGGTCCCAGATCCATTGCCTGGACCTGGGTCTGTTCAATGGGTCGGGCCTTTGGAATGTTTACCCCCCTTTATCTTACCGACTATGACTATGAACAAAAACAAGCACCAAAGCAAGCCTGAGGACAGCAAATCACCCAAGGGGTTTAGGGTGGGTTCGTGGAATGTGGGAAGTTTGAGGGGAAGAGCGGGGGAAGTTGTTGAGGCATTTAGTAGGAGGTGGGAGGATGTGGCATGTTTGCAGGAAGTCCGGTACAGGGGTGGATCAACCAGAAAGATTGTTGGGAAGGATTGCTACTATAAGTTGTTTTGGCAGGGGGGAACTGACAGATATGGGGGTGTGGGTGTGTTGGTTGCAGAGAAATGGGTGGAATATGTCATGAATGTTATGAGAGTAAGTGATAGGATATTAGTAGTGAAAATTTTGATCGGGCAGAAAATTATTTCAGTTATATCGGCATATGCTCCACAGGTGGGATTGGATGACGCAGAGAAGGATAGATTTTGGGATGATTTAATACGTGTAGTGAATGGTATGGGTGACGATGAGGTAGTGGTTCTGGGAGGGGATTTAAATGGTCATGTGGGTGAAGCATCTCAAGGTTATGAAGGAGTCCATGGAGGATGTGCGTATGGTGTGAGGAATGCGGAAGGGAAAAGAATACTCGAGGTTGGGGAGGCTATGGACATGATTTTGTGCAACACACATTTTAGGAAAAGAATCAGCCGGTTGATTACGTACGAGTCCGGGGGAATTAGTAGCCAGATAGATTATTTTCTGGTCAGGAGGGTTGATAGGAGATTATTGAGGGATGTTAAAGTTATAGGAAGCGAGGAGTGTGTGCAGCAGCACAAACTGTTGATTTGTGACATGATGCTTAAGGATCGAGTGATGAGAAGGAGGACATATGTACCTAGGAGGAAAATATGGAAGCTGGGAAACCAATCAGTAAGGGATGCCTTTTATAGTGAGATGAGGAGAGTGGTGGCTGAACAAGAAGCCGTAGATAGAGGCGTTAATGAACAGTATAGAGCCCTTAAGAACAACCTCTTGAGAGTTACCGATACAATATGCGGTTGGACAAGAGGCCCACCAAGACATAAAGTAACTTGGTGGTGGGATGAGGGTGTAGAAGCTGCAGTTAAGGAGAAAAGAAGGCTTTTCCGGGAATGGAAGAATGGTGGTAACAGGGAGGAGTACTTGGGTGCCAAGCGCAGGGCTAGAAGAGAGGTATACAGGGTGAAGTTTGAGTCACAGAGACTTTTCCTTGATAATCTAAATCATGGAGAAAGGAAAAATATGATTTTTAGGGTGGCAAATCAGGTGAAGAGGGATAATCGGGACATTGTAGGTGAGCAGTGTGTGAAGAATGATGATGGAAGGATGGTGGTGAGCAGTGAGGATATTAAAGATGCATGGAGAGAGCATTATAGCCGATTGTTGAATGAGGAGTTAGA
>JAGKTI010011122.1:10346-20381 GCA_018397915.1 Birgus latro
AGAGAGAGAGAGAGAGAGAGAGAGAGAGAGAGAGAACATGTCAAGTCCTCGTCGCAGCAGAAGCAGACTCAGCTCTGGGTGGAGAAGGGAGGAGTCGTAATTGATTAATAGTCACCACTTATTTTATACAGAGAATCCCTTGCATCATATGATTTACTCAGGGACGTTTCTCTCTGCGTCATATGACGTCAAGTAGACAGAAAAACGTTGAGGAAATGGTGGGATGGGTGGAAACTGTGGATTAGGATGACGATGTTTGGTGGGACAGGGATGAGTAAAAACACCCTATGAAAATGTTCGTTAAAGGTTGCCCAGCATTATAATATAAAGGGTTTATTCCAAAAACATTCTCTTAGCAGAAGAGCAACAAGACCAATAACAAAAAAAAGAAAAAGAAGAAAGAAATCAGGCATTGTTTTTACACTGGTTGCATGACAGAAAAAAAAGAAAATACGATTCGTGTCAAGCAACCCTCTAGAACCGCGAGAACAAGAAAGAAAGCGGTGAAACAAGACTGGGAAAACAGAACAAAGGCGATGATCGTGAGGGAGTTGAAAGGCTGGTAAAAGTGTGTAGGAGCGAGGATGAGAACTGCGGATGAAAGAGCAGCATGATAGGCTGGGTGGAGGAGGTGCCGGTTTATGATCGGGCCGGTGATGGAGCAGTGAGCAGAGCAGGGGGCGCTGAAAGAAGCAATGAATGGCGAATGAAGGGATGGAGCGAGGTGAGAGAGAAATGAAATGCTGTAATAAAACTGATGATGAAAATGAGGGAAAGAATGGTAAACGACGGAATTGAGGATGTCTGATACTAAATCGAGTAAAATATGATAGATCAGAAAAGCAATGAATAACGAATAAAGTAATGGAGTAAGGTAAGACAGAAAGGAAAGGTGGCGATAAAACTAAATATGAAAAAAAAAGATAATAGAAGCAAATGAAACAATGGAGCAAAGTAGCAGAGAAAAGAACTGACTGGAGAAAAATGATAATCAAAGATGGTACACAAAAACAGAAATGAATGACGATTAAAGAAAAGAAGGAATATTAATGACGAAAACAGTGGTGCGTTAGGAAGTTACAGCAGCAGTGAACAGCGAATGAAGAAATGGAGTGAGGTGGGAGAGCAAGGAAATGTTGCCATAAAACTGACGATGAAAATAAACAAATGAAGGATTAAATGGTAAATGAAAAAAATGGAGGATAACTCATGATAAAACCGGGCATATTAAAAAAATATCAGATTAAAGAAGCAATGAGCAGGGAATGGAGAAACAGGGCGAAATGGTAGAGAGAGAAAAAATGCCGTGATACTACAGATGACGGGAAAATGCGTCAGAATGGAAAAAAGTGATACAAGATGAAATGATTAAAGAAAACTGGTTAACAGAAAAGAAGGCAATAGAAACAATGAATGGCGGATGAAGAAACTGAGCGAGATGGTAGAGATAAGAAATGTGATAAAACTGATAACAAACGCTGGTATTCTTGGCCCCCTCAACACGATGACGTAAGTTTGGCTTTATCCTTGATATCACTGGACGATTTTATTCAGCTTAGAAAAATACACACACACACATACACAAAATAAGGTTAATGGTGAGGTCAGTGAAGAATGCACCATATCTCTCGTGTTCAAAAACGTTTATCCTAAGTTCAATTAAATCGTGTGGAAATACGGATAAAATAATACAAAATAGGTCATCGGACTTAAAGGGATAGAAAAGGCAGGTGAACTACTTGACTCGGATTATCTCTGCGGGAATCCCACGGAGTCGCAGTAGTTCCCATAGTACCGTACCTCCCTATTTACTGAGTCAAAGGCCGCCTTGAGATCCACACAGGCTGCTAGCAGACGTTGTCGAAACTCAAGACGGTGTTCCACAAGAACTCGAAGAGTCAACGGTAGACTTCCTGGGTGTGAATCCGGATTGCTCAGGCTTCTGAAACTTAAGCAAATGGTCCCGGATACGCATGAGGAGAATATGTGCGAGAAGTTTGCCTAGCACAATGAGCACTGAAATTCCACGGTAGTTGCTGCAGTCAAGCTGGGCTCCTTTTCCTTTTCAGATAGGGATGACAAAACCCTTAGTCCAGTCAGGAGGAATGATACCAGTCCGCCAAACAGTTTCAATGACTGCATGCTTTGATCTATTCTGCTGGGATGTCACAAACACCAGCTGCTCTACCACTTTTCAACCTAGCCACTGCCTGCTTGATTTCACGTAGAGAAGGCACGGCTTCGTCAATTGGTGGGAGGGCAGTCAGTGGTTGTAAACCAGCCAACGGAAGCTCTCCACTGGGAGGTTCAGCCACATACAGCTGATCAAAGTACTCAGCCCAACGAGCTCATTTTCCCACAAAACGAGCCGTCTATCTGCTGTCTAAACAGAGTTAACCTGAGATGTGGGTCTGGAGTGGAGCTTCTTTCTGGTTTCCGTAAGTGGGTCGAAGGCCATTTGCACGAAAACGGCCTTCCACCTCTTCAGCGATTTCCCTGACATACCTCTCCTTGTCCCTTCTCAGTGAAACTCGTGTCCGTCGAGACAGAAGTCTGTGCTGTTCCCAATCCCCAACCAGTCTGGCAGCACGACTCTCCTCATCTGTGGTCAGCGTCCCCTGCAAGATGAATCCCCTCCTTGATCTCGGGCGGTCTCCAATACACTCATCAGCTGCTGCCAGGGTAGTTCTGCTCATGTTAAAATTCGTATATCTCCATATCTCTCCTTCCTGATGGTTTTCTTTATTTCAGCTGTTTCGATGTAACCTCCCCACAGTCGTATTCCCACCTTCCATTAGTAGTGCTTTTGTATTCTCTTTAAGTTTATTGGTTTGGTTTCAGGTTTCCTACCTGTCTCTTCTAGAAATGTTTTGTTCAGAATTAGCAAAATTTGTATTAGTTTGTTCTGCGTCATTACCTGTTTTACCCGCCAACTGTAAGTATTTAATCAGAACTAACAAAGTAAACGCCACTGTCTTCTCTCTCACAGCTACAAGGTTTAACTGCTTCCTTCTAGCAGGCTCTCAATCTCTCTTCTAATATCTAGTATCACCTGACTTTTCTAGGTTCACTTGTTGTTTTCTACATTTACTCTGTTCAGTCACTCTGGGTGGACGATCTGCAGCGTCCACCCGGGAGCCAAACCTCCTTAATATTTCGCTGCACCTCGCTTTTCAGAGGACTCTTGTTCGACCCTGGTGAGATGCTGTCTGCCACAAGGAGTTACCGGATCCCTGCAATATATGTACTGTATGTACTGTACTGTAACGTACTGTACTGTACTGTACTGTGCTGTACTGTACTGTACGTGTAGGAGAGCCCTTGAAAAACAATAGCTTACTTGTGGTCGTTGGGTCAGCTCGGCTGAACATATCAGGGTTAACCAACATTGTACCCAAATGTATTGTCAGTGAGGATAAAATCTACTTCATTATTTTTTTCACCATTTGGTACCTTCCAGAATGTGGTACTGCAGTCTCACCCATCACTTTTTTGCCTGCAATTGAATTATAGTCTCACGGCACAAACGTGTACTCGATTTTATTCCATTTCATATCGTTCTTGACAACCTACTCTATCTATGTCACTTCTTATTCGTCACAGGCTACTGTTGTAGCACATATCTCGAGTAGTGTCTTCTTGCATCGCTTATGCAGTTTCTAGACCTGCTACTCTTTCATCTATTCCAAAAAATTCCGCTTAAGTGCTTCATGACCAAAATCATGCAATACAGTCGTTCCCTCTTTTCTCGTTTGTAACTGAATATGACTCATCTTGTCTAATTTCACTAAAACATCCGATGGTCCACTTTAAAACTCAACTCCTCAAGAGAAACAGAACGAATAACTTCGGTAGTAAGAGTCAGGATGTTGTGCGTTATCGGCCACTGAATTACTGAAGAGTAAATCAGTGACTTGAAAAGGGGAAAAGTGTAAGTAAAAACCGGCCAAGGTCGTGAGTGGGGAGGTGGACATTAAGGCCCCCTCCAGCAGACACTCGACACCCTGGCCCGGCTTGAGAGGTGCTCCCTTAATTGCCGGGTCTCCTGTCCTGCCTCTCCACACCCTCTGTCATGTCCCTTTTCTGTCTCCTCATTATCTCGTCTTTGTCTCAGTCTTTGTCGTCGATTCCTCCCTGTCTTAGGCTTGCTGTCTGTACCCTGTCTATCTATCTGTCATTTGCCTCACTCTGTCTCGCCCTCTCCTCAGTTTATCGTCTTTGTTTCACTCTTTCTCGTTGATTCCTCTCTGTCTTAGTCCTGTTGTTTTTATCTGTCTGTCCTGTTGCTCCCTCTGTCTCCTTATTACCTTGTCTTTGTGTCACTCTTTGCTGTTACTTCCTCTGTCTTGTTCTTGCTACCCATCTTGTGTTTCTCTTTCTGTCCCTTCACTCCCTCTATTCCCCCCACCTCCCCTATTTAAATCCTCATTATCTCGTCTTTTTTTTTTCACTTTTTTTCTGTCGCTTCATCTCTGTCTTTTTCTTACTGTCTGTCCTTCACTCTGTCATCCTTATCTCGTATTAGTCTCGGTTTCTCTCGCTGTTTGCTTTCTGTTTTATTCTTACTTCTGTTCTCTGTATGTTTGTCCCTCTCCTTCTTCACCATGTCTGTACAGTAATAGAGTCTTTTGCCTCCTTTTATCGTGTTGCTGCATCTTCTGTCTTACTGTCGCTTATTCTTCTCTGTCCTGTCCTCTGTCTCTCATTCTTGCCCTCTATCTCTTCTCATTATCTCGCCTGTGTCGCAGAATTTGGTCGTTGCTCCCTCACTATACTTTCTTCGCTTCGCCTCTTCCTTGTCTCACTGGCCGTCGTATCTCTTTATCTCCTAATTATCTCTCTGTTTCTCCCACTTTTGTCGTTCCTCCTCCTGGATCTGTTTCTAGATTCTCCGCTTTATATGACTGTGCCCCCGTCTTTCTCCTTATTCGTTGCATCCTCTTTTCCTTATCCTCGTTTTTCCTTGCCTGTCTGTCTCTCTGTGTCTCTGTCTCTGTCTCTCTTTCTTTGCCATTCTCTTTCCATTTATCCATTTATCCTCGTCATCACTTTTCTTTTCCTCGTGTTCTTTTTCTTCTCTTGACCTCTTCCATTTTTTTCCCTTATTTTCTTAATTCTTCTTCAGTCTTACTTCATTCTTTTCCTTCTCTTTTCTCCATTTTCTTTTCTCCTTCTCTACCCTTCCTCGCTTTACCTCTCACTTCCTTTTTCTTTCTCCTCACCCAGCTTCTGTCTTTTCTCTGTCTCTTCTCTCTGTTTTGCCTTGATTCTCTGTTTCTTTCCTTTTACCTCCCTTCCTGCTGGAGTTTTCCTTCCACTTTCTTTTCTGTCACTTACTTTGCCCTATATTTTTCATCGCTTTCTTCCCTTCTCTCTCTCTCTCTCTCTCTTTCTATCTATCTCTCTCTCTCTTTCCACGTCTTAAAATCTCGTCTTAATTAAGGCATTGTTCCCCTTTGATCCAGGCTGTCTCCCTCTGTTTCCCTACTTTCCTCTTTATCCCTTTACTTCCTCATTTAATTCCTCTCTTCTGTTCCTCATATTGTCTTTTTCGTTTTTCTCTTCGTTTATGTCCTTTTTCTTTACCCTTTTTCTTCTTCTTCTATCCTCATTTCTATCTTTCTTTCCTCCACTCTAGTTAGTCTTCCTCATTCTTCCCCCGATTTAGTTGTTATTCTTGTCTTTCGTTCTCTTCTTTACCCTCCAGTTCTATCTTCGTTTTAACATCCTTTCTATTCCTCCCCTTCCTTTTACATCTTTATTTATTTACTTTCTTGGTGTAATTCCTTTTTCTCATACTCCCTTTCCCTCATAATCTTTCCATCATTTTACCAATCGCCTATCTTTATTTTTCTTATATTATTCCCTTATTTTAGCTTATTTTATCATACTACTTTGCAAACCTCATCTCATATTTCTTCGTGTTATCTCTGTCTCCTTTGTTTCCTCTTCCTAATATTACAGATGACTTTGTTCAACCTCTCTCTCTCTCTTTAGTGTATTTTATTTCTTTACCTCCTTTTCACCCTTTCTCCGTAGCACATTCCTATTTGTTGTCATATCACAGTCACCCCCAGTTATCCTTTTTCTGTTTCCAGTTCATCTGTCTCATCTGTGCCACTCTGTTTCATTTCCTTCCATCTCTCACTCCCTTGTTACCTTTCCGTCTTCACCCTTCACTCATGTATTTCCCTTTCTTTGTCACTCCAACCTCCGCTTCCACTTCTCTTGCTCCCCCTTCTTCACTTTTAAACCAGTCTTTGTCGCTTCTGTGTCACCCTTTGGCTTGCTCTTATTGCTTCTCCCTCTTTGCCATTTTGTCACTTCTTGTACCTTCAGTGTCACCCGGTCTGTTTCTTTGGCCTTACTTCTGTTGCTTATTTCCCTTCACTTTTCGGTCTTGCTCTGTCCTGTCTGTGCATCCTTCTCTCTTTACTGTCTTCTTGTTACTCCTCCTTCTGCTGAGTCTACCGGTTCGCTTTAAATTAGGCTTTGTCTTTATCCTATGATCTTTTTCTCTGATTACTTTCCGTTGATCCCTCTTCTGTTGCCTCTCGCTCTTCAGCTTTCAATCACTCCTAGTCCTTTCTGCGTGACCTCTCTCCTCTTCTTCCCTGCTGCAGTCCCCTCAGACTCCACTCGCCTCTTTCATTTCTCTTTGTACGGTTCTCTTGTGTGTTCTCTCTGTACCATCCTCTCTTCTTCCCTCTTGTCTTCTCTCAGTATTATCTATTCTTCTCCCCACTTACCTTCCTTTGGTCTGCCTTTCAGTTCATTTCTCCTATCTGTGCTGCTTTCATTTGCTTTTCCCCCTTCTTTCCCTGACGCTGTTCTTGACCTCTTTTTCTCTGTGCTGACTCCACTCTCGTTTCTTCCCCCCTCCCCCTCTACTTTCCCCTTCTTTTTCTCAATAACTCTGCTCTCATCCCTTTATTTTCTTTTTTCTTTCCTCTTCTCCCTATTCCCATATCACTCAGTTCTTCATTCTCTTGTTCCTTCCCTCTTCCTTTCTCCTTTTATTACTCTGTCACTTGCGCCCTTAATTTTTTTCTAACTTTTTCCTCATACTCTTTATCCGCCTTTCTTTCTTGCTTTTCTTGTATCCTTCCTCCTATAACCTCTCCTCCTCCCCTCACTCAGCGCATATCCTCCTTGTCCATCTAACCACCTCTCCCCTTTTCCCCAGTTTCTCCCACCTTCCCTCACCTGTTCACTATCTCTGTCTCCACAATTATTTTACGCAAAAAGTGATACCTGAAAGCTGAAAGCTTCAAAATGTGTTTTTTCCTGAGAAAACAGTACGAGAGAAAAGTCATTTCGAGATGCCTGAGCTCACTGCACACACACGACTGTGAAGGTCACAGGCAGGGGGAAAGAAAGGCTGAGGAAAACATTTCCAGATATAACCAGTACATGAATGACTAAGAATACTGGTCAACTCTCGTCCTTGAGAGCTTGGCAGCGAAAATGATAACTGTATTGCTAAACGTGATGGAAAAGTAATGCAAGCAGACAGTGTGATCACTGAAGCAGAGACAGATGCAAGTCGTCAGAGAAGCGACAGAGTCCGTAAAAAGAGAAAACTTGATAAAACAAAGACACTGATTCCAGCCTTCTATTAAGTGTTGTCTACGATGAACTACTCACAAGTGGGAACTGTACTCAATGCAGTGACAAGTACTGCATTCAGTACAATGCCAGCAACTGTGCAGAGTTAAACAGGACACAAAATCGGTTCAGTACATCTACCTTTAGAGATGATTTTGCAATAGAAGCAATGTGATCCTTCCATGATGGTTTACAGAAAAACTATACACCAGCGGTGGTAAAAGATGACGAAAGATTGAGTTGACAAATGTTGAAGACAAGGGGAGAGTCATGCGGGAGATTGGGGCAAGATGAAATAAGGAGGCAGTGATTGTTTGAAACATTTTAAAAACAATGTTTCTTTTGCTCATTCTGAAAATAAACAGGTAAGAAACTTGGTGCACAACAGCCCCACTTCGCAACTGTGAAAGTGACTATTGTGATGGTTTCTGTGAAAAGTGGGTGGAGCTATGAAGGGTGCAGTCACCAACATATAAGTGGACTGAAGCAGATGGTAATTACACGTCACTGATGATTAAGAGCTAGGAAGCAAGTAAATGAGCAAACCTCTGTATATTATCATTATTAATAGTCCTGGAAGAAGAACAACGGGCATTTACAACTGCTGCTTCAGAAAAACCTGAACGGAGACTTGAAGCAAAACCACATATAGAAAGGTTAAAATCTTGCATAGAAATTTAAAATATTAAAGAAGTCAGCTACATGAATGTCAGGTGGAATGGCAAGATATTCACTGAAATCCCGAGAGAAAGATAGGGAGTATGGCGTCTTTGACTGAACACATGCTGACGGTCAGAAAGATGGTTATAAGAAAGATGCTGCAAAATATTCCTACTTTGGATAAATTCAGAAACCTTTGGAATACGAGAACTTAAGCACTTTGGCGATAGGTAAGGGATGGAAATGGTTACCTGTCTTCAGAACAAGCTAGATAAGAGCAATCTTCCTACATGAAGAAACGGTGTAAGTTAACAAGCAGGGACTAAAAGTTTACCTAGGCAGGGTGTCAAGCCAGTAACTCACTTCTTGAGGATATGGGAGGGGACTCCATCAGGACCGTACGCCATATTACTACTGAGGTAAGAAATGATAGAATGAATGTCCTAAAAAGAAATTTCAATATCATGGTTGAGAAGTGGAGGCAAGAGATGGAGAAAAGTACTGATAAAAAGAAATTTCAACATCATGGTTGAGGAAGAGGAGGTAAGAGGTGGAGAAAAATACTGACAGTGTTTATAATGTAGCAAGAGACAAAAACCTGAGCAAAGACGTCAGGTGTACCATGAAGAAAACGATCACAGAGTTGTCAGGCACGGTAGAAGAGGGCAGGAAAAAATGAAGAAATATAATTGCTGGAGGTTATTAGCAAACTGCAAGAAGGAAAACGAAGAGTTTGTTCTGGACAGCTCATTGTTCTTAAAATGAATGAAGCGGTTTGGCAACAGGAAGAACAGATTTAACAGGATTAAGTGCAGAAAGAAGTAATTGCAACTGATTCAGAGGCAAGGTGAAAAAAGTACTTGTCAAAAGTCATCACCTCGTTGTGGACGGCAGTAGACTATGTGTGATTAAGTCAAATCTTTTTGGCAGTAGTCGGAGTACCAGAAGAAAGAATGCATGCCCAGTATAGCACAGCACATTTGGATGAACCTTGGCCTTGGAATAAATAATAATTCTGGGGAACTCAAAGAATTAATGCTTCAGGACCTGGCAAATTTGCAGGGTTGTTGTGTCACAGACAACTTCTTAATCTGGTCCAGACGCCTTATCGGAGTGATAGTCTAGGTTACAGAGATAAAAAATGTGATTGGAGGAGCCCAGTAGAGAAGAAAAGAATGAGAGAATAAAATAAGCAAAATTATTATTATTAGTAAGAAAAACGTCGAGTAGACTGGAACTCTCTCCATGATGGTCAGGGATACAGGTAACGTGTTGCATTGTACATTAAAAGACAGATAAGATGAAGGCTTGTCCACAAAAAAAAAAAAAAAGAAAGAGAGAGCCCAAGATGGTGGTAAACACCGAAAAATCATAGAACAGAGACTTCTGAGAGAAGAAATTAAGTTGAAACAGTATATTTCATTTAAGACTCAAGAAAGAAAATGTCTTGGAGAGACTGGTCAGTCATTTGGGGAGACGATTTTACCAAAGACATTGTCAAGAGAGCCATAGCCAAATCATGGAAAAAATATAAGGATGTAAATGCGGGAAGACAAGAAAAAGTGAGGTGGTTACGCACATCAAGCACCATCAACCACTGGTTTGTGTATAGATTCGTTCACACACCAGTATAGAGAAGGGACTGCTATCAGTATTCTCAGAGAACTGAACTTAAATAAAGGTTCAGAGAATGGTCTACATCTCGACCAGCTGTATAGGGAGAGAGGATGTTGTTTGGGGCATTTCTAGTCTCCGTCCCCGCCCCCT
>JAGKTI010011123.1:0-27056 GCA_018397915.1 Birgus latro
ATGTGGTCTCTCTAATTTGATCTGTCTAATGTGGCCTCTCTAATTTGGTCTCCCTAATTTGCTCTGTCTACAGGTCATGCCCGACTGTCTTGGCCACCACATGGACATCAAGGTCAGCACTTTCCTTTATGGCGATTTTGATGTCGAGTCTGATCTCTGCAAACCCACTTTCATCAAGCTGGTTACCAAGAATACTGAGGGGAGAAAGAGCTACATTTCCCAGCTCGGACTGAAGCACCCAAGTCGCCTGGAAGTGAGTCTGTCTGAGAGCGAGGAGTGGGAGGATGCTCGGCCCATCGTGCTTGCTGGGGTCCAACTGGCTTCACCGACTATTGTCACTGTTGAAGCTGCATATCAGGAAGAGGAATATCAGGAGATCAAGGTATGGATTGCCACCTCCTACAAAAATGATTACCAGTACTACTCGTATCATTATCAACACTTGTGGTACCAGCATATCTTTTTATATCTTATTCTTGCTACCACTAGACAGCACCATTCAGCTTAGAAGAAATGTCTGGTAGTAAGAGTGTGAGGATATATACTCCATCCTTCTCTGGGGTCCAACTGGCATTACTTACTGCCATCACTATTGAGGCAGCTTACCAAGAACAAGAATGAGATAAAAGTAGATATTGCCACTACCAAGACTATACCTAAACATATGATGATAGTGATGGTGACGATGACAGTGAAGATGATGGTGATAAACAAGGGAAGAAAAGTGCCAGAGGATGCATGGTTTTGCTTGTAAGGTTTAACCCTGAGCATTCACTTGGTATACCTCTAACCTTTGCGCTTTCTCTGTTCTTGTTTCTCGATCTGCGTCACTGTTCATAAGTGAGGAGAAGGGTCGGGATGTTGATGATAATTTATACCTGATGCCATTTGTCTATGTATAGCCAGACGCCTTAATCCCGTAAGGGGTGGCCACAAACTAATAGCCTCCACGTCCCCCTGTCCCCCACCATTTTGCTGCCCTCACCCCAACTTAAACCCCCTCTCTCATATACCTCCATCAATCCATCACATATATATATTTACAGGAGTCTTTGAGTGAGAAAGCCGAGTATGTGTGGCATTTGGTGAAGAACAGGGCTGAAGACGTGTATCAGGAACTACAAGAGGAAGCCCGACAACAAAACTTCACCTTCCCCGACCCAGAATTAGTGACAGTGGCACAGCAGGTCAAGGAAGAGGCTCGGCAGATCTACCAGGTAACGTGCCAGGAAAACTGATTGAGCTGTGTTTAAGAGTTCCTGATTGTGCTTTTTTCTTCACTTGTACAGCTGTCAGAGCATTCATAACCAAAGTAGAGAGAATATTAGTGTAAAATATATCCTGATTTCGTGCTGCCATAATTTCAATGCGTAGATACAATTCTTCCTTTAGTGTGAAAAATACGCCATAACATAATTGCTTTATTCTATCTGTTGATGGAAAAAAGAGTCATGATGATGAAAAAAATGATGGCCAACAGCAAAAATGGTGATGATAAGAATAGTAGTGATGATGATGATGATGATGGATACTTGTGCAGGAGGTGATGGATGACATGGTGTATCCAGTGTGGGATATGATGTCTCACTTCTCCAACTGCTCATTCGTGTCCTCTGCCAGACAAGTAATTGAGTGGGCGTGGTCTGGTATTGCCCAGGTTCAGGAAAGCTACACAGAAACCCTCAGTCAACACGTCAAAGGCCTTAACTTATATGGATTCGTTAAGCTCATCAGAGACAGTAAGTAGCATTGTTTTTTTTTAATACTGGAAACATCAATATAGGCATAGGCATGTGTTAGGAGTGTAATGCTGTATGGTAGTGAGACCTGGACAGTAAAGGAAGAGGATATTCGTAGGCTTAAATGTACAGAAATGAGTGATTAGGTGGATGTGTAGTGCGTCCTTGAATGTGAGGCCTGGGGGGGGGGTGCTAGTTTTACAATGGAAGAGTTGAGAGGAAGGATGGGACTGGAGTGTATTGATGTAGTAATGAGGAGGGGTAGATTGAGATGTTTGGGCTAGTGGAGTGGATAGGGGATGGCATTTGGATTCAGAAGCTGAGAAGTGTGAACGTTGGGGGTAGGGCTGTGAGAAGCAGACCGAAAAAGAACTGGGACGAGGTCATAGAATGTGGCCTCAGGGATACGGGATTGAATAGAGAGGCTGCCATGTTGGATCCTTTATAAATGATACGATATGATTGGAAACATCAGCATAGTCAGATTGTAATTATCCTTAGACATTGTAGGTGTGTAGATGGTTATGGCCTCTTTCCTCTGACTTGGCCTAAAACTGCCAACTCTCCATGTTGAATGCTCAGTTGTAGAAATAGACTAACACTAGATTATGCTGCTAATCAGGAAGAAGTGCTATGGAAAAGATGTAGAGTCAAAGTATTGTCTTATTATGTCATTGAGCTACGAGAAATTAACTACAAAAGGACGACTCTCTGGGCCAAGTTAAGGTAATGATGATGATAATTGAAGTAAGGACAGTAGTAGTATTATCTGTTGTTTATCTGTCTATTACCACAGTCGCCCTTGATGTTGAGCGATGGCTACTGCTTGGTGAGGAGCCTGAGGTGGTACAACGGATTCTGGAGGACCTGGAGAAGACCACACTGTACCGCCTCATCAAGGAAGACTTTGTGGACTCCCTCACTCTTGCCTACCCGGACCTCAGTCAAGCCCTGGATGAGGTGGTGAGGAATATGAGGAAGAGCCTGGCTGAGGACCTGTATCAACTCATGACGGAGGCGATGAACTGGCCCATCGTAAATCAGTTCACGGAGCGCATCATCCGTTACTATGAATCGGTGAGTGGGAGATTTTAGTATGTAGTGTGGAGTGATTTTAGTATGTAGTGTGGAGTGATTTTAGTATGTAGTGTGGAGTGATTTTAGTATGTAGTGTGGAGTGATTTTAGTATGTAGTGTGGAGTGATTTTAGTATGTAGTGTGTGGCGATTTTAGTGTCTAGTGATTATAGTCAGTCTGTTTTCATCTGAGAGAGGTGGGCCATTCTCACAACTTGAATACTAAGTCGCAGCGGCATGAAATTCCATGAGCCTTGGGTACAAAGCAGGACTGAGTCTCCTAAGTTACCAGTCAGATCAACCCTCCAGTCTATCCCAAAAGTTGTTATGAAGCACATCTTTATTAAAAAAAAATAAAAAAAAAAGTGGGCAGTTTTTGCATGTGAGATGGAGTCAGGATTTCGAACTTTTCCTTGAAGAGTAAATTGCATAATCCATTTCACTGAGTATTTTGTTAATAGTGTTGGCAACTACAAAGCTGCGGACCATTAACACCAGGGTTTTAATTTTGGTGCTGGCGGCTGGTGTCACTAACCCACAACAGGCTCAAAGGTCTAAGTTAGTCAGATGAGCACCACGGTTAAGCATCTCAAGGTGTCTGCTCCAATATTTGCTTTTAATCTGTTACATTTTTGTACTATCTTTTCCTTGTTTCTGGATTATGTGTACTGTTTTGGGGGGAGTGGGAGAGTAGGGATAGGCTTCTGATAATAATGATGATGATGATAATGGAAGTAGTACAGTAGTAGTAGTGGTGGTAGTAGTAGTAGTAGTGGTAGTTGTAGTAGTAGTGGTAGTAAAGTAGTAGTAGTAGTAGATGTAGTAGTATTTGTTGTTGTTTTTCAGGGTGAACTGTGGAAAATTTTTCTGAGGGACTCCATCATTAAACTCCTTGAAGAGGCCAGCCTGGTGTCTGTGCGCAGTGACCAGAATTACCTCACCTTCCACATCCCCATCCACAAGCCCATGTACTCCCTGGGTCAGCTGCTGCAGGAGATCATTCCCCCGTACCCGGTTGTCTGGGCGGATAATTATTTTTGGCTGCAGGACGTTTACATTCCGACACCCATCAAGAACGTCATCTGGTCCTACTATAACTTAAAGCCACAGCACCTCCTTCCTCCATACAATGCTTCTGCTATTGTTGTTGATAAGACCAATTTGATGACTTTTGATGGAGCTGTGCTAACGATTCCCCGCTCCCATTGCAAGGTCCTGCTGACATCAATCCCTGGTGTTGCTCGCGTCCTAATGTCTCACCCGGATGAGATTCAACCCGCCTCAAATCCAGAGGTCACGTTTGAAGCAGGCAACAACCGGGTCACCATCAGCCCTAACTTCACTGTCACACTGAATGGGGAGCCTGTGAGTGGTGAGCGTATTGAGCCTCCCCTCATCATCCAGGTAACGCCAAATGATACGAGGGTGATGTCCCCACTCCTAGGCCTGTACATGCTAAGAGACAAACATTTAGTGATGCTAAATGTATCTGGCTGGGCTTTCAACCATACGTGGGGTCTCCTTGGTTCCTATGATGGTGAGGTGGCCACTGACTGGTACACACCCACTGGGAGGAAAGCACATGACTTGAAGGATCTAGCTAGGTCTTGGCAGGAGGACCCAAGCTGCCCCACACCAGATGTTGATTATTTGCCGAAAAGTATGCATATGCTAAAGGCCGCCACATGCCACTTCAGCATAGGCATGAGGTCACTGTGTATGCCTGTGGTCAATCCCGAGCCGTATATCCAACTGTGCTACAACGCTTTCAAGTACACTGACGCCAATGCAGGGTACCGGGCTGTGTGTGCCAGCCGAGGAGTGCCTTATCCCCCACCATTCCTACCCTGTGAAACACAACTCACAGGACTGAACAACGAGTCTTCTACACTGTCTTATGGCCACGAATTGTGATCGGATTAATGTTCTTTTCTCTGTCAAAACTGCCTTGTGATCCAGCTTATGTGTGCTGTATCTTCCATCACATCCGCCACCATTCCTTCATTGATTAACATGAGTCCTTTACATGTTGAGACCATGTGGTGCTATCCAGAGTGTTGTATCCATAACCTTTTTACTTTAACCATTATGATGTACTGTATTTTTTTATTCTTATTATCTTCAAATGATATCACAGACTTTTTGAACTGGAGAGGTTAAATATGGCCGACCTCTTTGCTATTAGACATCCTTCCAGTCTGAAAAAAAAAAAAAATCTAGCGTTACCAAGAATCCATCTCCATCTATCTATAGCCTGAAGTCTTAATACCGAAAGGGGTGGCCACAAACAAATCGCTTCCATGTCACCCTGTCCCCTGCCATTAAGCTGCCCTCCCCCCAGCTCACACCCCCTTATATAGCTGTCCACTCCATCCCTCCGTCTCATCCTCGGTAACAAGAATAAACCGGAATATTAAGTCATTTCACTGAAGGGCTAACATGACGCAAACTTGGTGGATAATTTACATTCAGGGGTGTCATTTTATGTTATTCTTATTTTATTCTGCAAGAGACAGGGCAATATGGAGAACCGCCATTAGGTAACCAAGGCTGATGCAGGCAAGTATGCTGGAGCCTTTATAAACAATACGAAGCGATGTGAACTACTAGATGATCTGGTTTAATTTTGGAGAGCTTCCTAGTAGAGAAGTTAAAGTTATGTCGCATTTTCTAGTTCAAAACGTCTCTTAAGCAAAGAATCATTTGAAGGTGACATCTTAAAATATAACGTGAAGAGGTTAAGAAAAAAGGTGTTTATGGAAGAGTCATGGATGAACTGGTTAATGGGGGAGTGATGGAATGATTCACTGTCAATGGTTTACAAAAAGCAAGACGTGAAGCAACTGGGGTAAACCGTAAACTCGGGGCCTGGGAGTGGATGTTTTGATAGTGCTTTGTGTAGACCATTACATGTAACAGTTTATAGACACGGAATTTGGAGTGAGTGAGGCAGTTTTGTTGTGTTTTGGGCTGTTGCTCTGCTGGAATGAAGAACAAGAACTATGTATAATAATAACAATAATAATAATAATAAAGTGTAGGAAGGCCTCAGTGGAATCTGACATCCATAAAGCTTCAGGGGATATGAGTATATGAACAGATTCCAATCCACCGATTATATAATTATTAGTTCAATCTTGCTGTTTCCAAATAGTTTTGTTCAGATAAGGAGTCTTTTCAGAATGGGATTTAGGTATAGCCGTCACTGTCCCTTTGGATGTGAGAGGTGTTTCCCAAGTCAAATTAACACATGGTGTTAGGAAGGATGAAATAAAGACTATATCACTACTGAAGAGGAGTGATGCCAGGCAGGGCATAGAAGGTGAGGCGGGACACACTGTACAGATATAACAAGTTATAATAAAGACTATAGACACGTTATTTGTCAAGGTGTTGTGTCAGTTGATTATTTTCATTTATGCTTAGGCCACAGTGGCCGAATAATTAGCATTGCAAGCTGTAACACTGCTGGCTCATTAGCACCAGATTTGAGTTCTGGTACAGGCATCTGGTGGTACAGACTCAGATATCCCTCGACCCTCTGTGGGCTGGTAGGTAAAATAAATACGGTACCTGTACTTAAGGTACCACAGTGGGGGCATATGTGAGGTAATCTGGATGATGCAGTGGCCTATAATGTCCGAGGATGGTGGATGAACTACCCACCACGGGCTCAAAGGCTTAAGCTATAGACATGAGTACCGTGGCTTCACGTGTCATAGCTTCTGTAACCATTTTTAACTTTTGTTCAGTAGTTTTTAAGGGTTATTCATGTAATCAGTACCAATACATGGTCTGCATTTAAGTGTGTTGAGCATTCACTGGTAACATTACTGAAATCATCATCATGATCCTCCTCACCATCACTACCACCACCATTGTCAGACAGTCAATTGTTATAAAGCTGTGTTCTTACTTTCACAGATCTAGCTAGAGCCAGAAACCAAGTGTTGCCTCGTCTGTAAGGTGGTAGGGGGATAATAAAACACACTGAATAAATGGCTGTTGCCTCATCTGTAAGGTGGTAGGGGGATAATAAAACACACTGAATAAATGGCTGTTGCTTCATCTGTAAGGTGGTAGGGGGATAATAAAACACACTGAATAAATGGCTGTTAACATTTTTGCAGTGCTTTTATACCTTAGGGTCAGTATGAACAGTCATGACTCCCCCCCCCACACACGCATTTATAAAAATTATCATGTCTTCATAAAGACTTTAGTTGAGAGTTTGTATAATTACATTAAGATTTCTTGACGCAACCTCAGGTTCACTGACTTAATGAGGCCCAATAATGGCCTTTGGGCCAAGAACCCCGAGGGTCCAGCAACAGACAACTTGGTTGTTCTAGTCAGGCTAGGTAATAAGCAGTGGTAGGTTATTTGACCGCGGTCTGTGTGAGGTACATATTCTTTGTTTTTTAGAAATTACACAATTAATGTTGGCTAATGAAAGATTATTGATAATTGGCGACAGTTTTGTTTATGTCCACTTGTGTGATAAAGAAATCATAATGTTTGATACAATATATTTTCGTTTATTTTTATGGTGATCATAGGCCCATTTATATACTACGTACTTATAAAGAATTATCTTTCTGACTGCTGTATGATGATTCCTGATAAATGACGGGGTGTTCAGTGATGTTATTGTTGACCCTACTGGTGTGTGGATAGTTCGTACAACAGAACCCTTCGCCAGTCCTCAATGGCAAGGAGTATCTGTCTCATCCACATAGAGATCCACTCCATTTAAAGTACTAAAGGCAGAGCTGACGTATTTTAGCTATCCAAGTTAAATTTCATCGAAATTAACAATAAAGTAGAGGACTGGCGACGATACGAAGACTGCAGCGAAGCCTCCTGGACGGGTGGCTGGCGTGTAAACTTTCCCCATCCTTGTCATTGGATGGTGGTGGCCACTCTCTGAGGCGAGGCTTGGATGTGGTAGTCAACAGAGAGCGTGGGCAGTGGTTGTTCTGTTGTGTAATACAGCCATAGGATTCACAGAACCGGTTAGACTATCCCGTCAAGGCGATCCACACACACATTGCCGGTTCATCTCTTCTCCGGGACCGGGTAAGAGCAGCAGCTGTCAGGATCTTTTATGGTTTTGTGCTAAGTTTAGGTACGTAGAGATGGTGTAAAGAAGGTTTTATCAAGTGCTGGTACGATTATTTTGAGAATCCTGGCCATGTAGCTTACTGTACATTTAACCCCTTGAGGCATGAGCTGCATATCCATTGCATTCCATAAGGGGAAAATATTTGATATGCTGACCTTGGAGTTAACCATCCAACCATAGCACATCACGCTGCATGAACTCATTGTGTTTTCACTGAACTGATGCATTCTTCCATGTCATGGATGTGGCTCTCACCTGCTTGCATATTAGGCGTATTGGTTATGGGGGTTGAGAGAGGGGCTTCCAGCGTCAGGGAATTCATACAAGCACTCCAAGAGGCTTACAAGAGGATGACATAGCTAAAAATGATAAAGCTGCCCAGAGAGGAAGACACACAGGTGATGCAGGGCTGGGTGACTCAGTGCAGCAATGAGAAGTGTTGGGAGAGAGGAGTCTGTGTGTTTCCCAGGGCAGCCAGACAGTCCCTCAAGAAGTGCATTTGGAGTAGAACCTGGGGCAGTGCAAGATGAAGTGAGAGTCCGTTTCCTCCTGGACTCTGCACCATTGACTGTGGATTAAGCATACCGGTACTGGTATTGGCTTGCCATTCCATTTCTACCGTCTGCGACAAGCTCCAAACCCATACCGTCAGTTGTGCAGAGTTAGAAGGAGACTCCCATTTCATACAGCACTGCCCAAGATTCCACTCCACATGTATTGTTTTGCAGTTTCAGTGTTATGAATCTCTCCCTCCTGATCTGGTATTGTTTTGGAGTATCTCTCAACTAATGGATGCTGAAATTTATATGCTTGCCACTTGGGTGCAGGAGAGGGGGGGGGGGCGCCTTCGCACAATGGCACCAACTGAGCGGCTCCACTGCTTCATTATGCAGATGCCCTTGAATTCCCTTCCTATCCCATGAAGAGGGGATATTGGACAGCAAGAGGGAGGCAACTTCAAGCTGCAGTCTACGGGGTTCACATTTCAGATGAACCTAGGATTATAACTACTGCTTCCTGTACTTGGTTTCTGCAGTGCATTGTAGTAAACACCAAGATATGATAGCTATTTATACTTCAGGTAGAGACTATGCTACTTCAGGCAAATACCTCCTCTGTTCTGCTGAATACTTGTGCAGGTTTGTGGACACTGTAGTTGGTCTTTCTCTGTAACTCTTTCAATTATTTGTTTGTTTGCAATAACCACAGGAGACAGTATTAATGAAAAGTATTAATAATGAGAATCATCATCATCTATTCTTCCCATCTAAGGAGGGGGAGAGATAGTGTCCAGAGAGTAAGATAAAGCCTGATAGAGAGAGAACCAATCAGCAACTGTGCAATCATCATCATCTCTTCTTCCCACCTAAGGAGGGGGAGAGATAGTGTCCAGAGAGCAAGATAAAGCTTGATAAAGCGAGAACCAGTCAACAGCTGTGCAGTTGATTGGGTGACACACACGTTTATTCACTATTCAAGCCCCAAGAATTCTGACTCCACATCACAGGTGTAATTTTGCAGACTTATGTGCTTCCTATTACCTGTACTATCTTCAGACCGAGCATCAGATGTAGATACACTATTTGTACTCGAGTTTTATCTGTTCTTTCTATTTTTTTGCAAGCAGTGTTTTGTGGTGCATTTCAGAATGGGTATGTTGGGGTGTGTGGGGTGGAGTCGAGTGTGTGTATGTCTGGGGCGGCTTGACACTACAGTACTCTTAGCCCTGTGTCACCCTGCTCTTGCCCCAATCAGACTACTCAGCACCACCGTAAGTCACTCCCTGTTGTACCAGAATTTTGCCATTACCTTTATACAAGCAACCAGTCACTTGGTTGTTTAGTCTGTAAGTCAGTCAGTTGCTCGGACTGCAAGTATAGGCGTCTTAACTACACTACAATACTGTACTGTACAATGATGTTTTTTATATTTCATTCTTACCTTCAGACAGTTTTAGTTGGAGAGAATTTTCATACTGGAGGAGTTAGATAGAGCCATCAGTAATTCATTCAGTACAAGAGATCTTTCTCAAGTGTAATAGAATAAACAGATGTTAGAGCAAAAAGAAAAATGCATTATTAGGCAGAAGGGATTAACCAGATCACTATTGAGGTGTGTCTCCGATACTGTATATTTTCCTGCTTGTTTCAGTCAAATGTGTTAGTAGGCTGGAGGCAGAGGGAAGAGATCAACAGTGTACGGTTAGGATGCTCTCACCACATCACTTCAGGTGGGTTCAACAGCAAACACCCTTATCCTACTTTCTCTTTCATGTTGCCAGAGATAGTCTACTTTAACCTGGTGGAGATGTTTGTCCTTTTCCAGCTTATTTTGTATAGCTCAATGGCAGAATAAAGCAGTAAGTAAAACAACGTTTTCATAGTGCTTCTTTTTGACTAGCCTGGTATTGTATTAATCTTGTGTTACAGTTCAGATAAAGAAATGGCATATTAAGGGCAAGTTAAAGCGAACAGAGTATAGCTTTGCACATTTATCTTTATTGATATCCACTGCCTTGTATGGGCCAACAGACATACATATAACCCTCATTACAGTAGATTCTGAGTGTTAATAAAATTTTGTTATTCATCAGGAGGTGTAAGATGGCAGCACAGCAAGACGGGTGAAGCAGTATCAGACACATCAGTTCACCTCACCGACACCAGGGGAAAGGCCGCCAGCACCCCAGATACAGCCAGGAAGACCCCCAAGACCTCAGAGATTAAGCGGTTACTTGCCCTTGCCAAGCCTGAGCGATTGACTTTGGCCTGTAGGTATTGCAAGCTTTGTTGGTGTAACCCCTTCAGTACGATGATAAATTTACTTCATCTCTCCCTCCTGTTTTGCTACTCTGTCCTTTCCTTTCTCGTTGCCTCTCTGTGCATCCATTTATTCTTGCCACTCTCTCCTTCCCTTCCTCCCTGCCTCTCTGTCCTTACCTTTTTCCCTGCCCCTCAGTCCTTCCCTTTCTTCATCCCTCTCTGCCATTCCCTTTCTTCCTGCCTCTGTCCTTCCTTTTCTTCCTGCCTCTCTTTCCTTCCCTTTCTTCCTGCTTTTCTCTTTCCTTCTTTCATTCATTCTTCATTCCTTCCATTGTATCTTCCCTCCTTCCCCTCTTTGCCATAATATCCCTCTCTTTTTCTGTGCTGCACTCTCTCTTTCCTTCTTTCATTCATCAGACCTTCCCTCATATCTTCCCTCACTCCCCCCCCCCTGTTACCTCTCTCTCTCTCTCTTTTTCCCTGACCTTCATTTTTTTTTTCCTTTCATTCATATCTTCATATCTTTCTGTATCTTTTCCCACCCCCTACTTTTTACCACACTGCCTCCCCCACTTCTTGCCAGTTAATTTTGTATTGAATATGGATGGTGAGTCTTTGTACCAAAGTAGTGACATATGAAGGTGTGTGATGCATTGGAGGACTGCTGGCCCTCAGGTACTGTACCTTGGTGTTAATCTTATGCCCACAGTTGGGCGCTTAAAGTACCGTAGCTAAGGTAACATATTCTTGGTTGGCTAAGCAATGCTAGATGAGCTGAGAGTGAGTATAGGAGCTTTATGGTGTTAATAAATACTGTAATCAAGGCTTTTGCTTCAGGTGCCATTGGTTTATTAACGGTATCAAGTTCCGTGACGATGGCAGTGCCCTATGCCCTGGGTCACGTGCTGGACGTTATCTACACATCCGAGGGTGAACTGGTGGTGGACAACCTGCGGCATGTGTGTGTTGCCCTCACTGCTGTCTTCCTTACTGGTGGTGTAGCCAACTTTGGTCGGGTCTACCTCATGAATATTGCTGGTGGGTTGACAAAAATGTTCTTAGTCCCCATTTTAAGATTGCCTTTTTCTTTATTTATTTATTTTCCAATCACCACAGTAAATTAAAATGAGAGTGTCACCTAAAGAACTGAACGGCCAGTTTCTCTCAGTTTACAGTACCAGTTGTATGCAGAAAGTCATAATATTTTGGAACACATCCATTACCCATATAATGCTTGAGGACAGGTGATCCATAGCGCTAGGGAACATAATTTTTTGTCCCTGGAAAAGTGACCCAAACCCACCTGTGGCTTCATGTATAAGTGTGAGTTAAGTGGGCTTGTGGAGTTAAGGGTGTGCTGGGGTGGGGTATTGTAGGTACTGTATAAATATTTTTTTGTACTGTTATTAAAACTTTTGGAATAATTTCTGCACATGCTGGGTTGAAGAAACTCTGAAGCCAAAAAGCACAGCAGACCCAACAGAAGGAGACTTTATAAGTACCCTAAGCAAAATTGTTAAATGAACTGATCAAAGCATGCAAACAATGAAAAGATCAGTAACCAGATAACACATCTCATTGTTTATTAATTATCTCTCACATCCTAGGCCAGCGCATCACCAACACCCTTCGATCATCCGTGTTCTCAGCCATCATGCGGCAAGAGATTGCATTTTTCGACACTAACAAGACAGGTGAACTTGTCAATAGACTTTCTGCAGACACCGCGCTAGTCTCACAGTCCGTCACATCCAATATCTCGGATGGTCTCCGCTACACTGTTATGACCCTAGCTGGGGTTGCTATGATGGTATGTTTATGCTTATGTATAGAGACCACTGACCATGTTAGCACCTGTTGATCTTTTCACTTAATGACAGTTTTCCAGGTACCACCACCAACCATTTCAGTGTGATAGGTAGCAGGCTGGAGATCTTTACTGATGCCCTGGACTATAAGATCAACAACCGTGGCATAGTAATGGATTTGTGGGCTACAAGAAGCCATTTTTTTTCTCATGTAGTGTAGAAATACCTGAAGGTAGTAGTGCATTGAGTAAATGGATGTTTTACCCCCACTTACCACAGTATTATGCAGTGATATGTTAGAGGAAAATGCAAAGCTGTCATCATGAAACCCCTCTTTTGTATTACTTTTTGCCTTTCAAATCTTCAGTAAACCTGTGACTAAAGTTTCATTGACACAGTACCTATGGAGCTGATTTGCCAGTTTCCCTCATTTTACAGCACATGTATGGAAAAAGTTGCAGTTATTAAAACTCGTCTCAGTCTTAGGATGAGAACAGCATGTATATCACTGTTGTCCTTGTTGCATCCAGTATACTCTGCACTTGATTTTCTGCTGTCATGTTGGTACAGTTAACCCCTACACCACGGGGTTGTCGGAGGCTCGCCTGGCCATTCCCTCGGGGATATTCGCGCTCCGACTGACTTTTTAAAAATATTTGCCAAAAATCAGTTATTAGTCCTAGAATATTATAATTACATATGCATATGGCACATATCTTTAGCTTTCTCCTGGGATGTTTTTTTAGCACTCGTCGACTACCGTAGAACTTGTGGAGACTTCTGAAGTTGGGTAACTAAGTCTCCACTTTACACTTCCCGACATCCCCTAATCTGAATACCACTGCCAGATATTATCACTAGAAACACTATTCAATTATTTCCAAGTAGTTTGGAATCCATACTAAAAAAAAAAAACACTGTGAAAGCAATGTAAAATACGAGCGCGTACGAGCCTGCCACTCGCGCTAATTCGCCGCTGGTATTCTGTCATTTCTTACTCATGTACACACTCACACTTTATTATTTCTAGTACTTTATTACATTTATATATATCTACAGTCCTTTACCGCTTCCCACACGATGTTTAGTAGGGGTAGAGGTCACAGGGCCTTTTATAATGGGCGCAAAAGCGGCAGAAATGGAGGAGCGTCATTTCACCATGAAGGACGAGAGTGAACTGACTGTATCTCGGTAGCCAGGAGTTGAAAATGTCAGCTGCTAATGTATATGCTAAGAAATAAGTTGTAGGAAATCTAGACACTACACAATAAATTAGGTAGTTCGTTTCGTTTCGTTTCGTTTTTGAAGGCTGCAACATGCTTGCATGCGTCGGCCTTTTTGGATTGGAGCGTGTAGCATTTTATGACCGGATGCCCTTCCTGATGTCTACCAATGACCCTTGGGTGGATTCGATCCTCCGACCCTATGCCCAGAGCGGAGCGCTCTAACTCACTGAGCCACGGCTGCTACCAGGTGAATATAAATATCACTCAGGCTTCTCCCTTCCTTTCTTATGTACATTTATATTACGAGAGCTGCTCATACGGCATATTTCACGGGAAAAAAAAGCAGGGGAAATTAGAGAACGAGTGCTGGTTGGATGTTGCCAAGTGATAATTAGCCAATTCTAGGTGTATGGCTCTATCAATTACCTTATTTTTATATATATATATTATTTTGTATAAGAATAGGGCATAGGTCTCATTTCAATGGATGAAAACAGTGGAAAAATCCGGGGAAGATTTACTTAGCGCAGAGCAGCTGAGCAGACGACACGAGAGGGTAATGGAGGGGAGGTAGGGAGGGGAGTCTAGAATGGGGGAGAATGGCTAAATTGTCAACAATGGATGGGAGTACTGATGACATTAGCAGCTCTGACTATTGATGAACATTGTCAGGGCTGATAGATGATACAAGTCATCACCTGAAAGCCCGGGGGAATAAAAAATAACAGTCACTCAAGTGACGCCCTGCGGTATGATCCATTGCGCCCGCCCGTCACGAAAGTGATGACCCGCGGTTAAGGGGTTAAGAGTTACAGAATACTGAGAGAGAGAGAGAGAGAGAGTATAGAACATTAAATCCTTCTTATATGCTAGTGTTGTATAGTACACACTTTAGAATAAGGAACTCCATGTTGCTGAGTGTTTTGATCTACACTGCATCCATTGAACCTAAACAGTTATCATACTTAGCCATACAGTACTGATACATGATAATTTTGACAGTTTTATATGTCGACGGAACTGGCGGTTGTTGGGATGAGCATCGTTCCCCCTGTGGCCTTGTTAGCAGTGTGGTATGGTCGTTATGTTCGCAGCATTACTACAGCTGTACAGGTTAGTGAGTCTTTCAGTATGTTGGTTTTGATTTATTCTCACATTTTTCTACTCAGTTATGTCTTTTTTTATTAGTAGTATTTTTTTTTCTTTCTGCTGTTTGGTGATTACTATATGATTATGAAAAGTTAGGTTGATTTTGCTGTGACCATCAGGTGATATAAAAGAGCTTAGGAAAGGCCTTTTGTACTGAGAGTCTGTTCGGAAAATGTACATTTGTAGGACAGGAAGACACTCTTAATAAGCATAAATTCATTTGATTGTATTTTTTATAGGAAACTCATCTGAATGAAATATTTTTGAGTCTAGCAGTGATAATATAGTTTAGATTCTAATACTATAAAAGGTTAACAACTTTTCAATTCTTAGTAGACAGATGCCACACTTTGATCATTAAATTAAATCTCCTAGATCATGACATGGTCGACTAAGTAGAGACTGTTTTTAATCGTTGCTGTAACAGGAGTACATTATTGTACTTAAGCTCTCTCATAATCTGTAAGAGTTGAAATGCACTGTGGTATAATAATGTGCACTCCATTCACTCCTTGTGCTGTGTATAGGACAGCTTAGCAGCAGCAACACAGGTGGCAGAGGAACGTGTGGGCAACATGAGAACAGTGAGGAGTTTTAGTCGGGAGGCACGAGAGGTGACCAAGTACACATCTGCTCTGTCACATGTCCTGTCACTGGCATATAAGGAGTCGTTGGTCAGGGCTATATTCTTTGGCATGGTGAGTTGTGTTTTTATGTGTGGTGTATGTGGAGGATTGTAGATTAACTCTCAAACCTCAGAAGGTTTCTCAGTTGCAAGTACAGAAGCTGGTGTCAGCCAGAATAAAGTAGATAAATTATCTCTTGAGGTGTTACAATTAAACTGGGATGGCTTGCAAACCTTCAGACTTCAGGTTTCCCATGGGTAAATAAAATGATATGATGTTCACTGAACATGGAAGAGACAGCCCCCCAGAGCAAACTATAGAAAAAAGACTGGATGATGTCCTGGAATGGGGCTTCATAGTTTGGGGACTCAGCAGAAATTCTGCAGGAGACTGCAGCTGGAAAAGAGCCATCAGGTGAGAGAAGGCTGACCTTTGCAGGCATGGAACACCACCTTACCAAATGTATTTACATATTGTCATTGTACACCCATCCCCATGGAGAGGACTTAGTGACAATATTTTACTGCTGATGGCATTGTATTATGGCAGAAGCTTGTTATTGGGAGGGGAGTTAAGCACAGGACAGCAGTCGTCCTTCCACCTGTGTTGGGGTTGCTGTAGTGGGTGGAAAGAAATTCTGCTCTGAGATGAATATTAGGCTGTTTGTGTTATTATATATCTTGCCCACGCAGATGTAACACATCCAAGCAACGTGTTATGGGTCCGGGGATCATTATATATAACTGTTTTATCGCCTTGGTTCTTTCTAATCAATGCATATCACACACAGACAGGCCTGAGTGGCAACATCCTGCTGCTGACGGTACTATATCATGGAGGCAGCCTGGTATCAGGTGGCCAGCTCAGTGTAGGACAACTCTCCTCGTTCCTCCTGTATGCGGCCTATGTTGGGGTGGCGCTGGCAGGGGTCACGGGTTTTTATTCCGAGATGAACAAGGGTCTTGGGGCATCCACAAGGCTGTTTGAGCTCATTGATCGTCCACCCAAAATTCCTATTGAGGGAGGTTAGTTGAGGGGATGGCTGTTTTGTTTTTGTTATCATTTCACCCCATTTTTTAATTTGGCAGTTGTCAGATTGACTTTTTTCTTTTTTTCACGATAGGTAATATCATATTTTTCTCTTCTTGTGCATTCCAGACCAGTTGAAAAAATTAAGTGAGGTAATGATGATATCATTATTATCCTTGATAATGTAACTTGTAACTTATAAATAGCTGCAACTTTTCATATTGACAGAGTGATGATGTATAGTTAACTCTTTAGGTCTGAGAAACTTCCTTCAGTAGAAACAGTGGCACCAGTGTACAAACTTCCCTCAACTCCTTCCCAGTCTCCTAAAAGAGGGATGGTTGACTGCAGAAGAGCACATTCAGATGAGTCAGAATGCTGTCATCATGCTTGAGGTTCATTGTGTGATCATTCCTCCCTGACAGGACTCCGCCTTCCCCTGGACACCTTCCGAGGCAACATAGAATTCAAGAACATCACCTTCTCGTACCCAGCCAGATCAGAAGCTGTTGTGTTCAAGGATCTGAATCTGTCAGTTCCAGCAGGTGATTGATACTAAATATTTGTGAGTAGGTTTTTCTTGCTTGTAGAGTGGATTTGAGTTTGAGGTTCATGGCAGTAGGGTCAGGATGATGATGATGATGATGATGATGATGTTGGTAATGATGTAAGTCATATATTTAATAGTGGAAATCGAGTTAAGATGATGATACTGATGACGATGATGTGGATATATAGGTGATAATTGTTTCTACCTTCATTTATAAGTGAAGGTGGGTTTAGATTGGTAATGTTAATGATGATTTGATGGTTATGCTTTTAAGATGGAGTCAGGATTCCAGGGGCTTGAATGGTGAATGAGTAAGTGTGTACCAGTAGCCCATGCCATTGAGCACACTGTTGATTGTTTCCCATTTATCATGCATTTCTTTTTTCTCGGTTTCTGGACCCTACCTCACCCCACGTGTGAGTGAGAAAAGGAAGTAGGATAATGATGATTTAATGAGAAATAGGGAAACAGAGGTAGGATGATGGTATAGTGAGAAACAGAACTTGATGATGATGATTATGAATATTTTCCACCAGGGTCAGTGGTTGGAGTTGCCGGGTCAAGTGGGTGTGGTAAGAGTACGTTGGCGTGGCTGTTACTGCGGCTGTACGACCCTCAGGCTGGTGCCATCACCCTCGACGGCACACCCATCACACAGCTTGACCCCACTTGGCTCCGCTCCGTCATTGCGTGCGTCAGTCAGGTGGGTTGCGGAGATTTGTAAAACTTGTGATAGGATGTTGTTGTTATTCCGTTCTTGCTGACAGGCCATTTTTATCAGCTGATGTGGTATGATGTGCAAAAGGGTGAATGTTTATGCCTGTGGGGTAGAGTCAGGGTTCTAGAGGCTTAAAATGGTGAATAAATGAGTGTGTGTCCCATTTATTTGCACAGACTTGGTTAGCTTTGCCATGTTTTTTTTTTTTTTTTAATGCTACCTGAATCCTACCTCATTCTATCCTTAGGTGGAAAAAGAGGTATTGAAGATGATGATGGTGATGTAATTTTTATCTTACTCTCATGGTCAGGCAGTTTTTAATAGCGTCTTAGTTTATTGAAATGGCCATGCACCTCCACCTTACATGGCTGTACTCCATCATCACTCAAATCACTCATGACACAGTGCAGTGGTGTTTTTATTTTATTCTCATTGCTGTTATGATTTTAGTAAGGTTATTTATTGCATTGGTCCTACTGCAAAATTACCTTGTTCTTCGTACTGCTGGGTATTAGGTTCTTGCTGGAATTATTATTCATCTTTGTATGGTACCACACACAGCCATTGTTTCAAACAGGAACCCATCCTCTTCTCAACCACAATCCGAGAAAACCTCCTGTATGGTTCGGCCAGCCCCAATGACATGACGGAAAATGACCTCCTAGACGCAGCATCCGAAGCCAACGCACTCCCCTTCATCCGCTCCTTTCCTGCTGGTTTAGAGACCCTGGTTGGGGAGCGTGGGGTGATGTTGTCGGGTGGGCAGAAACAGAGGCTGGCGATTGCAAGGGCTATTTTGGCTAACCCCAGGATTTTGGTGCTGGATGAGGCCACCAGGTGAGAGAGAGAGAGAGAGACAGACAGACAGCACACACTTTAGTCCTCAGATGGGTGATCTGGTCTTTATATTAGTAGAAACTCTTACTATATAAAACCCTGTAGAATAGTAAAGTAGAGGAACTAGAAAGCACATTTTGGTTCATTTTGTGTAATGTGATCTTAACATTAGAGAGAGAGAGAGGGGGATGGGTTGAATGAATATAACATGATTAATTCACCAATCATTTCACTTTTAAACACTCTTTTTACTCAGTGTCCCTGCTCAGTCCAAACGCCCTTTCCGACTTCAGTAATGTAAAATTTGTGTTGCAGTGCGCTGGATGCTGAGAGTGAGAGCCAGGTGCAGGAGGCGCTGGAGAGACTGATGAAAGGTCGTACTGTCATCACCATCGCACACCGCCTCTCAACGATAAGGTCAGGAGTTAACATATTCAAGGAAGTAGGTGATACTGCAGTGAAGCAGAAATTTATGTAAGGTTGTCAGCTGGTAAACATTTATCTGTGTATGGTATTTGTATACTTCTCATGGAATTATAAAGCTATTAATATTGCAGCACCTATCCTGATCTTTGCTTCTATGATTTGTTCTGTCACTTATTATATTATTCTTAAATTTTGAAATTCATAATAAAGAAGCATCACTTCCCTGACATGCATGGTACTTAACATGTTCTCATAATGAAGAATATTTATATATTTATTTTTACTGTATTTATTTATCATCATCATCATCATCATCTGGACCTCCTTTCCCACCCTACATGGAGGAGTAAGGAGTAGCAGTGTTCAGATAGCCAAAGTTTGCCCAGTTCAGTGGACCATGCATCCATTCACTCATCATTCAAGCCTGTGGAGACTTTGAGGACTTGAATGCAGAGTGATTGAGTGGTCTGTTTTCACTGGGCATATTGTTGACTAATTCTCCTGTGTGTGTGAGTTTGTGTTTTATTACTCCTCGCATGAACTTTGGAGCCTGCCTGACTTCATCTTTGGGTGGGAAAAAGAGATCAGGATAATGATGATAATGGTGATTAAGATTTATTTATTTATTTACCTTTGTATTCATTGACTGTATTGGATACGTTTATGTAAGGCTACATAATATGGTGAAAGTTTTTGGCTTATCAGATAGAGCCAGGATTCCGGGGGCTTGAATGATGAGTGAATGGAAGCGTGGCCCATTGGGCAAACTTGGGCTGACTGGACGTTGCTACTGCTCACCCTGCCTGAGGGTGAGAAAGGAGGTTTGGATGATGATGGTGTTTATTTATGTATGAATGTATATATGTATGTCTTTGTTTATTTATGTATTTACATATGTATGTTTGTATATATTTATTTTTTGTACTGATTTATCTGTTTTTCAACTCACAGGATGGCTGACCAGATTGCAGTGTTGGCAGATGGCCGAGTACGAGAACTGGGACCTTATGCCGACCTCATGGCTCGACCTGACAGCTTCTTCAGGCAGCTAGTGGAACGACAGACCTTCACACCCTGAGGCGGATAAAGATTAGATGAGAAACCGCTAGAATGACGATAGGTAACTGTTGGTAGATGCTGGAAGAATACTACTATGTTGAGCAGTAGATGGTTGCTGGAATGAGGGTAACTTTTGGTAGATGTTGGAAGAAACTACAATGTTGAGCAGTAGATGGCTGTTAGAATGGTGGTAATTGGTAGATGTTGGAAAAATACTACCTTGTTGAGCAGTAGATGGCTGTTAGAATGAGGGTAATTGGTAGATGTTGAGAAAAATGCTATCATGCTGTGGAGTAGATGGTTGTTAGAGTGTTTTTAAATTTTGGTAGACATTGGAAGAAAGCCACTGTGTTTCCAGGAGGTGGTTATGGTAATAGTTTTGGGTGAATCTTGGTAGTGTTGCAAATGTCAGGGCCTGAGACTGGCATACGTTTACCTAAATGAAGAGAGGCAATGATAATGATGATGATAACATTTGGCAGATGTTGAAAGTACTGCCATGTTGCTTGTTGAAGGGTGATGGTAATTGGTTTGAGTTAATTGTGGTAGTGTTGGAAATGTTACCCTCAGAGAATGCAATATATTTAGAAGTGGTGGTAATACTGCCAGTCCAACCCAAGGCTCATTTGAACATGTACCCAGTGGACTGCAGGCTGCAGTTGCCCTTCTTCACAGTCCATCCTTCTTTCTTTCGCAGTCCACCACCCTTCTTTTGACGGATAGGGAGAGGATTGAGAGACATTTTTATTTCTGGGCAGATTCACCACTCAGCTCTATCTGTGCCACCACACAAAGGCATCCCTCTCCAGCACTGAAATGTGTTCTGAGCAGTTTTGCTTGGATGATGATGGTGAGTTTGGCAAATTGTGGATGATGTTCTTTTATGCCACAAGACTGCCTTTTTATACGGTAAATATATATACATACTGTATATATATATATTTTTTTCCGAGATTGCATGGACACACTGCCTTTGAAAGACTGGAGATCATAGGCAGTAGGAAATATTGTACAGACATAGGGAGACAGTTTGAAAGTTGACCTGTTGCATACATGAAGGACTGGGAGTAACGGTTAACTCTTGCATTGGTGGTGGGAGATGTTTATAAGTTGTAGTAGTGTTGGAACTGTTAATTCCTGAGACTGCCATATGTCTACCTATTGATGGTGCTTAAAGCAGATATGACAGCATCTCCAATTTGCAGTACATGGTTTGCAACACATCCTTGACTGCCTGAAAGTAATTGTATATACTCGTAGTAGTATGTATTTTATCTCGGTAGCATAAATATTTACCCATATGAACAAATTTGATCATAAATGCAATCACTATATGCCTAGTGGAAATATTGTAGAGTGAATTTATGCAATATCAGGGAGAAAATTACCAAACTATTTTTTGTGGAAGCTTATAGATGAAACACTACATAGCTAAATATACAAACTTTAACCCCTTCAGTACAGTGATTTCTTTTATATATATCTTATTCCTGCTACTGCCTGTCTTTTTACACGACTTAGGAGAATGCCCTGATAATGGAGGGAGCAGCATCTCTCCTCTAAAAAGATAATTAAATAACTAAATAAAAATAAGAGTATCATCCAGAGTCGGCAAGAATAAAATATGAGAGACCACGTATTGAAGGCGGTAAGAATACATGTGCCTGTTTACCCATACGAAAACTTCCAAAGCAGCCAAAATCATAATACTCTATGATTCTTGTAGTATGATTAGAGATGCTGTATTTATAGGACTGGAGTGGAGGTTGTAGTATCAGGAAGAGATGGATTTGCTGTGGTGGTTTTTCCTTAACTAAGCAGAAATTTGTGTCCTTTTGGAGGCTGTTTTTCGTAGGTGATCTCAATGGCAGAATATGGTAATACTGTGGCTATCTGTCCTTTCCATGGCACTTCTTTATGACTTGCACCATGTTTTGTGTTACTATTTTCTTACGTGACATTCAGGATGGAGATATGGGAGTTTTAGACCAAGTTAAAATATAAAGAGTATGGTTATTCCATGGCCGACCACTGAAGAAGATGCAAATATTATCCACAAGTTGTAGGCAGAGCATTGTGGGAAAGGTTGACTTGAATGAGATTTTGGACATGTTTTGTACTGGCTGGTTTTAAAAGGCTGTTAGTGACTCCCTAAGGCTTTCTGAATTTTCTCCCATTTTGAAAAGTAATTTAAAATTTGGGGAAGCTGGTGAATGGGAATGTGACTTGTTCATTTGGGCAGTCTTTGGTTAGTATCTCCTGTCAATTTTTTCTGGGTCTCTGGACTTTACCTCATCCCACTGTGGGGTTGGAAAGGAGGTCTGGATGATGATGATGATATTTTAAAAGGTAAGTGTAATAGTAGCAGTAGTTATATGAGTAGTAGCAGTAGTAGTACTGTAGTATGGTGGTAATAGTAGTAATAGTAATAGTAGTAGTAGTAATCTCAGAGACATTTGGGCATGCAGTTGCTGGACTTCAGGGTTAAGTTCCCCTTCTGCAGTCCACCATCTTCCTTTAAGGGGATAGGGAAGTACTGTAGCTGAGGGACATTTGTACAGCCAGGCAAATGTCATGTTTTCATTATTATTCCATACGGATGGGTTTTTCTTCCTCTTTTCTTTCCATTTTTCATTTTTCCTTCATACAACAGAACATTCATGACTGATGTTAGTTGGTGTCATTTCAAGCCATGCAAGAAGTAGAAACTCTGGCTCATTTTTCAGAATGGTACTCCCGTAAGCCAAGTTTACCATCTTCATTTGTTTGTCTTTTATCTCTTCATCCATGCCATCAAACAAAAAGATTTGTACCCTACACTTGCTAGCTTGGTCAGTGATCGCTAAGGTTAAATGTACTGTATATGGATTTTTGTTTTGTCATTTCATTTTTTTTTTTTTTTTCAGCTTTCATGAATCTCTTTATTGTTTTATCCTTACATAATTTTTTTCACACCACAGTAACCAGTGAAGAGTTGTGAGCAATAATAACGCCATTCTTTTTGTCACTGTACCGGTTCCATCAACTTGGATCAAATCAACTGCTTCCTGTCAAGGAATTATGACAACTGTCAGTGGTGCTGCTTGAGATTTCTCTTAAATAAATACATAGTGAGTGTCACCCTGCACATTGCAGACTCAGAGGTACATTAGTCTTGTAACTCATCTCATTGGCATCTGAAAGGGACACAATTTGGCTGCCACCAAATTTGAGGGCTTGATACAACTGTCATTTGTAATATTACTGTACTTAGATAAAAATCTCCTCCACTTATCCCATTTGTCCACAGTTGGACTGGAGTTCATCCTTGCCAAGGGACTTATACCTGTGATGTTGACTGGGAGTTGCATTTTAATATCAAAAGATTGGTGATGTTTTGGAGCACACCCTTGACTTGTAATGAATGCTGTCTGTTGCTGGTATTATATTATAGGGAAAGATTAGTATTATGAATTGTTATAAAGAGTGTATTAATATTCAGGTTTTGTCATCTTCACTTTGCCACTCATAGATTGATCAGCCACTTTACAAGACCTTTGCCAGCATATTGGTTGGTGGTGAACTTGACAGTGTCAGAAGAAATTGTGGCCTGGCACAAGTCTGTGACTTGGACCAAAGTTGTAAACACATGAGTATAGTCATGCCCATCACAGTATTGTGGTCAGTCTAAATAGAGATTTCTTCTGTTATATTGGCAGTATGGCCTTCTGGGACAGCAGTGCTCTTGTCATTGAGGAGGTATAATTTCCCAACAAATTTGTGGTGCATGTAATTCTTGGCAAGGCCAGTTGCCATCTCAGCTTTGACCAGTTGCATCCCAGCAGCAGCATCACGAAGATCCTCTTCAGAATGGTTTTTGAGTGAAGATGCTGCAACTTCGACACGGGTTGTCAGTGATGCACTGCAGCTGGCACTGGTACCCAAATAAATTTTATCCCGAGCCCAGCATTGAGGTGAGTAATTTCAGCACACAAATCAACCATGTGAAGCTTGAATTAATGGAAGTATTTTCCATCATGTGGGTTGATATACAGATGTAGCTAGTGGTGTGTCAGTTGGAGCAAGGTTCTCGGAGCAGGAGGTCTCAAGTGGTTTGGCCTTCCTTCCATATAATGTAGGGTGTAGGCCAGATCACCATCCTCTTGGTCTCATGTTGGAGTTGGGGTGGTAGCATACAGTACAGTAGTAGATGATCCATTACGACTAGTGGAAATGTTGGGTGGAAGTTAGTCACATGTTAGAGCTTGAATTCTTTATTTTCTCGAATATTTCCGGCCCCACAGAACCCATATTAGACTCTGAAGATGGGTTCTGTGTAGCCGAAAACATTAGAGGCCATAAAGAACTGAAACTTTAACCTGTGTCTTGCTTCCAGCCAACATTGCCACAGTACAGTAGGTTTCAAATTCGTGAAAAATAAACAAGGGGATTGGCTGGCATGTCCCTGGAATGGTATTGGTGGTAAGGAGTTTACAGGAGAGTGTCTTTGTGTGTCTATCATAACAGGAACAATCACGTACAATAATTAAATGCATTTCAAAGTTGAGATCATTTGTCGTAAGAGTAAAATATGTATATTTTAGATTATCTGTATATTTTGCGACAATGTTATAACAATTGTCCATATCTGTTGTTATCATTTTCCTTGTACATTTTATTGTTCTTACACTTTAAATTACCACCCATTTACACTAACATTTACCATGCAGTGAAGGAGGGAAGGAAGGAAGAGAAGGAAGAAGTTAGGAAAGAACCAGAAGGAATTCAGGAAGAGAGGAGAGGCAGGGAGGGACTGGGGGAAGAAAGGAGGTAGAGACAAGGAAGAGGAAAGGAGACAGGAAGTAAGGTAAGCTTAGAGGAAGTACAGGTAGAAGGGAAGGGTAACAATCCCTTCCCCATGATGCTCCACCTCACTATATCTCTGCATTGTTCTAGATCTACCTCTTCCTGGAACTACATTATTCCTCACAATGCTACCCAGGGTCATGGAACTGGTCATGTCCTAAATATTTGAACAGTGTATCTTAGCCCAGGTTCCTACACTCCTGACCGGGCAGTAAAGGATGGTAGATTGAGAGATAGGTTAATTTGTTTACGTATAATAAACTTGAATAACGCAAAAGAAGAAAAAGGAAGGAATAAGAAGGGAAAGAAAAGGAAGGAAAGGTTTGAATGGGTGTAGGAATAGAAGGAGAGAAGGGGGAAACGGTAAGGAATAGAGGGAAAAAATGGCAAAGAAAGATGAATTATGGAGGAAGGTAGATGAGGAAAAGAGGAGAGAAGGAAGGGTGAATATGTGGGAAGGTACAAAAGGAGGAAAAGGGAGAAGAAGGTAGAAAAAAATTAGGCAAAGCAAGAAGTAAGAACGCAGATAAGGATGAAGTCAGCAGAGAGGAGGGGTTGGAAAAGATGGAACGGGGGAAGAAATGACAGAGGAAAGAAGAAGAATAAAAGGCTCTCAGAAAAAAAAGATAAGGACAAAGGAAACGATAACTGGGGAGCGTTGAGGGAGAAAGTAAGGGGAAAAAATGAAGGATGGAGGAAAGGAGGGACACGGGGGAGGGAGGGGGAGGAAAGGCGTCTGAGCTTCTTATCTTGTTGGTTCAGATCCCCAGCTGCAGGTGGCGGGAATAAGCCATCTTGTCCTCAGCCTCTCCGCCCTTATTTACTCTTATTTATTCCGTTTTCGGGGCCATTATCTCGTTCTGATTCGAATTTATGAAGTACATTTTGGTTTTGATTTGGTATGTTAGGTCCTGTTTTATTGGTCTTTTGTTAATATTATTTAAAGAGGTTACATTGAACTTTCTGGTTTCAGTCATGTTTTCGTTGTCAATACTTTTCCTCTCGTTTTTGACTCATTTCAAATTGATTCAAGTTTTGTATATGTGTGTTGTTTATTTGTATGACGTGGTCGATCAGTGCAAGATTTCTGAGCATTTTTACCCCTGTCAAGTAGGTTATATTTTACCCCGCGTTTGTTTGTCATAGTAGGATTACTCAAAAAGTCATGAACGGATTTTTATGAAATTTTGTGGAAGGGTGGGCCATGGTCCGATGAAGAAATGATAAAATTTGGGGGCGGCTCTGGAACTCTTCAGTTCTCAGTGAATTTCATTGAAATTTTGTGAAAAGCTGGGTCATGGACCAAGAAAGAATTGATTAAATGGGGGCGGATCCGGATCGTTTTTAATGGCGTTGGCGGAGGTATGTGCCTTCTGAGTGCTTTCTAGTTAGTTCTGTATTTGTAATTTGTGGTGGTCATTCGAGTTAGGCTACGTTTACACAGTAATTAAGATTTCGGCATATTACCATTTATTTATTCGAATTTTATATGTTTAGAGCAATTAATATTAGCTTTTGTTAGGTTTGTGTTATGTTTTACGTCATTCGAGGACCACCAGGGCGCCGTCACCAGACCTAGCGGAAGCGTCTGTGAAATCTTTGTGTTATTATCAAAATTACGAGTCCAAACCACACCAGCGAAACCATTATAGACGTATTTCAGACAGAGGCTACAAGGAATGTCCCTGCAGAAGTTGTGGTTGCGCCAAGACAGGTATGGAGTAGTAATTGTCATATTGTTTTGAATTTATCGGTTTACTTGACATGTAGCTTTTTCATTGCCCTCATTTTCCCCGTTTATAGGTAGGCTTCAGGCTTCCAACAGGATCTTTTAATTCTAGAAACGTTGGTTAATGATTTATTAATGATAGATTGTATTGGATGTGTATATAAAGCGCCATCCAGTCGAATATAAACATAAGAATAAGAGTGTGTTTCATGTTTAGAACGGCAGTCTATTTTTACAGTGCAATGAACCCAATACATTTGCTATTTTTATTTATGTATTTATTTTTTGTGCAAGGAAGAAGGCACAGGGAAGAAGGAACTAAATGCCAAGAGCCCGCGTGATTGTGGAAATA
>JAGKTI010011124.1:0-27055 GCA_018397915.1 Birgus latro
ATTAAGGAAACGCAATAGGAGATACAGGATTTTTGATAGTCAGCCCAATGAGGAAAATTTCATTGCATACAAACAGGCACGGGCTGAGGCAAGGAGAATAATAAGAAGGGCCAAACGTGACTTCTGGCGGACTTTTGTGTCCACGGTGAATCGTTTCACACCATTAAGTAAAGTCTGGTCCACTATCAGAATATTAAATAATAAAGGCCCGTATTTCCCCATTACCACCTTGAAGGTTAATAACAACATCTATGACGATCCCGTGGACGTTGCTAACATCCTCGCCAGGAGTTTTTTTCAAGTAAGTAGCTCAGCCAATTACGACCCGCGTTTTCAACATCATAAACGCACGGCTGAGCTACGGAAATTAGACTTTGCCACAGAAGACGTATTCATCCTTGCCCTACAACCAAGAGTTTACGCTAGATGAATTCCTCCTTGCCCTTAAATCCTGTAAAGACACCAGCCCCAGACCAGACACCATCACGTACGGTATGATCCAGCATCTTAATCAGGACAACCTGATTAAGCTGTTAGCTTTATACAATGAGCTTTGGGCGTCTCGAACGTTCCCAAACTCATGGCACTTTGCGCATGTCATACCGATACCTAAAGAGGCTGGTCGTCTTATGAATCCCACTTCATTTCGTCCTATTGTGTTGACTTCTTGTCTATGTAAGGTCATGGAAGGAATGGTTAATAATAGGCTCCTTTTTGTTTTAGAGTCGAAGAATTTGTTAAATGATCAACAATGTGGCTTCCGTAAATACAGAAGTTCACTAGATCATTTAATGAATTTAGAGCATTGTACTGCAGAGGCATTTGCCAATAAAGAATTCATGATAGGGGTGTTCTTGGACATCCATAAAGCCTATGACATGACATGGCGACACGGTATACTAATGAAGCTCTATGCGTATGGTTTAAGAGGTAATGTGCCTATCTTTATTTCAAACTTCATAAGGGACAGAACTTTTTCTGTCAAATTACCCCGTAACGTAACATCGGATATATTTATCCAGGAAAACGGGGTGCCGCAGGGAAGTGTTCTTAGTCCAACTTTATTTAGTATTATGATCAATGATATTCTGTCATCAGCTTCCATCCCAAGGAATCTTAAACACTCACTCTATGCTGACGATTGTGCAATACGGCACTCTTCCCGTAATGCACAATTTTCGGCTGGGCGGATTCAAGTAGCCCTTGATTCCGCCCACCAATGGGCCTTGCAGTGGGGATTTAAGTTTTCCGTTCCTAAGTGTGCCGCTATTGTTTTCACTAGCCGTAACGTACATACCTAATTTGTGCTTGACTTTGGATAATCAGGCGGTACCTTTTCAAAATTCAGTAAAGTTTTTGGGTATACATTTTGATCGCAGGTTGAACTTTAAAATTCATGTTAAAAATGTGCTTGCCCGTTGTGATAAACCGTTAAATGTCCTCAAGTACCTTGCAGGTAATACTGTGGGAGCCGACAGAAAATCTTTATTAATGGTGTATAAGTCCCTTATTAGATCGAAGCTAGACTATGGCGCACAGGTGTATGGCTCGGCATCCGATGCCACGTTGAAAGGATTGGATGTGTTACAGAATAAATGTTTGCGAATGTGCCTTGGAGCCGTCCGGTGTACACGGGTAGCTCGTATGGAAGTGGAGGCAAATGTGCCTCCCCTCCGTATTCGCCACGACCACCTGGCCCTGTCCTATGGCATCCGGACACTAAGGAAAAGTAATATCGGCAACGTGGCCTGTACCCCTCTGCGTCAATACCACTATCTTATGCGGGGGGTGGGTCGGCCACTTGCCGTTCGCCTCCACTTACTAAATCAGGAGCTTGGTGTGGACCTCAGTGACTGTGACAAGTTGGTGACTAAAAATATAGCGCCTTGGGAGCCACCCGGATTTACTGTTGATGTATCATGGCTCCCAGCACCTAAGACCAAGGCGCCGGAGGCGGAGGTCCACCACTTGTTTCGTAACATCATCATTCGTCACTTGGGGTCCCACCAACTGTACACCGATGGCTCCAAGTCGAGTGAATGTGTGGGTGCTAGTGTGTGGTCGACTGAATGTGCCCTTAGGTATCGGTTGCCGACTCATACATCTGTGTTTACCTCCGAACTTTTTGCTATTGACAAAGCCATAGACTATGCTCTTAGTTCTCGACATGACTCATTTGTCATTTTTTCCAACTCAAAATCAGCCCTTCAGGCAGTTGCTTCTTGTACTACGGACTCTAATGAGATCCAGGGCCGCATTATTAATAAATTGCATTCTTGCGGCAAGTCCTTCACGCTGATCTGGGTGCCTGGTCATTGTCGTATCTACGGCAATGAGCAGGCTGACTTACTTGCAAAGTCGGCTGTAGAACTTGAGGAGACTTGGGGCGTTCCTCGTGATCTACGGTCGAGTCTCTCTCTCGGAAAGAAAACAATAGATCTTCTGTGGCAAAGTCAGTGGACCAGACTTAATATTCCAACATGCAAGCCGTACCTGGGCGACTGGGCTACTGCCAACCGTCCCAGTCGCCTGGAGGAAAAAGTGTTGGCACGATTACGGCTTAATGCCACCATCCTAACACACATGAAACCATATATGGAGAGGCGATTCCCACCGCACTGTGACATCTGTGATGCAGTATTATCTATCAGTCATATCATCCTGCGCTGCCGGCGATTTATTCGTGAACGTGCGTCACTTATAAATTACTGCGGCGCAGCAGACGTACCCTTCACCCTTTCCACCATCCTGGGTGATGGGGACATTGTTATGACTGATAAACTGATGGCTTTCTTGAGAGAGACCGGACTGATCAGAGTGATGTGACTTTTTTACTATATGGTTATGGTTTTTATCAACTGTAAATATGTATATATTGTACTATTAATAAGGGTTGACAGTTGACGTATTTGAAATAGCTCCTACTTCTGACTGATCTATTTCTAATATTGATGTCTCCTACATTAAACCCCGTTCCTCGCCTGACAGTCATCAGCTGATGAGTGCAAGTGTGCAATATAGAAAGGTATTGGGCACTTGCAGTCGATGGTGGTCTGTTGGGTGAGGTACTTCACTTTCTGTACATATTGTGTAAATACATTATACCATCTTGTATAAGTTGTACTAATTAGGGCCGACAACTGACGTATATGAAAATGCTCCTGTCTCGTCTGGTTCTCTTTCATATATTGATGTCCCCTATATTAGGTTGTGCCTCGACTGACAGTCACCAGGTGATGAGTGCAGATGTGTAATGTAGACAGGCATTACATATCTGCAGTCGATGGTGTTCTCTTGGTCGAGGTATTTTACCATTAGAGTAGGTTTAGCTATTTGTATCTTTAGGCTTTAGCATAGGTTAGCGATTTGTCTGATAGGGTCAGGTTAAATATAAAATAAAAACTTTAAAAAATACAAAAAATAAAAATAAAAAAATATAAAATAAAATAAAAACATTATATATATATGTACGTGTGTATGTAAGTGTGCTTAAACATGTGTATGTTTATATGCATGACTGTGTGTGTGTGTGTGTGTGTATGTATGTATGTATATATGTTTGTATATATATATGTTTGTATATATATATATGTGTATATATGTCCATATATATACATATATATATTTGCCTTAATGACCAGGGGTTTCGGCCCCAATGGTCGATAGGCAAAAAAAAAAAAAAAAACTAGTAGTTTTAAGTTTAGTTGGGTGTAGTGAAGTGTGTGTATTTTCGGTACTTGTGAAGCAGTGAAGAGTTGTTGGCAAACATACAAGTGTTGTAGAAGTTGTGGATATTTTCGGTACTTGTGAAACAGTGTTGTCAAGCAGTAAGTGTAATAACTGCGAAGTGTTGGCAAAGTGAAGTGTCGTCGAGTATTAAGTGCAATTGCAGCTAAGAAGTTTGTATAGCTCCAGTGCTTGTGAGAACAGTGAAGTTGGAAAGCATTAACCCGAGGAATCCCATCGATGTATGGGTATGTCGCGATGTTTTGTCACAGCTACACCCATCGACGTATGGGTACGTCGTGCAATTGCAAGGGTCATAATTTGCAATTTTCAAGTTTCATGGGTGATTTTTGGTAGGCATATGTGGGAGACCTTCCTCTACCTGCTGTCAAGCGGGGATACTGCCTGGCCTCACCTAACCCCTCCTCCCCCCCACACTGGGCAGTTCACCTATTAGCAGTAAGCTGGCCAGTAAAGGTATGTTGCCTCACGGTCTCTCCAATGACGAAATTCACAGTGAAAGTGATTCCTGAGGTGGAGGACAAAGAAATAAAGAAGCTAGAGCAAGAAACACACAGAAGTGATGAGGTGGTAATGCCTTAAAGGAAGGTGCAATATGTGAATGTGTTTGGTGACTGAACAATGCTTCTATTGCCTATATAAATGAGTTAAAACCAATATATTCTGTTACTACACAAATTCTTACAAAATGAATAAATAAATACGTAATTGAAAGTGGCTTGAATTAGTTAACCCTTCCATAGTTCGTTTTCTTTAGCCAGATACCCTGAAAAAGAAGGAAAACGTAAGGTTGCATGACACCTGTATCAACATTTTTAAGCACAGGATCACAATTTTTCTATGAATTTTCGATGTTTCTCACCAAAAGCGAAAGTTTGAGCCAATAAAAAATTTTCCCAAAAATGCTCGGGATTTTGTGGTATCGTAGGTTGGAAATCGATCTGGACGTGACGGGTTAAGTGGAGTTATTTGGAAAATTAAGACAGTGAACTTTAAGAAGCCAGTGTTTATTTTCGCCTCAGGTGATCTTGTGTGCTGTACACCTAAAGGAAGAACGACTCACTGGGCAACATCCTTCCTATACTGAACTACTGCTGTTGGAGCCTGTGGCAGTGTGGGGGAGTAGGATGCAACACTGGTGTCAGGAGTGGGATAATTTAGGTGCTGCAATGAGTCTAATCTTCGACATGGAGCAATGTTGTGTGCAAACAAGATCCCGAGCTGGGTAGGAGGAGGAGGTGACTCTAGCTGCGATGATGAAGTTATTACAAGCTTCACAGAAAGACCTCAAAGAACATTTACAGGCACAAACGAAAGAACTCAGGAACGAAATCAAGGCACAGAGTGAACAACTAGAGGCACAACGTGAAGAACAGAAAGAGCTCAGGAAGGAAATGAAAGAACAACTACAGGCCCAAAGTGAAGGACAGACAAAACTTCAAGCACAATTACAGGCACAGAACGAAAAACAGAAACGACGACATGAACAGCTTATGGAGACATTGCAGGGGCAGCAGAGGGAGGTGCAACCGAGGATGCAAGGACAGCTAGATGCTCCCATGGGGGAAATGAAGGAAGAACAGCAACAGCTCATGGAGGAACTAGATGCCAAGCTAGAGCAGCAGAAGTATGAGGTGAGCAGTGGTGTGACTGAGTGCAAGCAACATATGGACGACTAGTTGAAGTTAACTGGTGAGGAAATGGTGACGGAGTGCAGCCAGCGTGTGGACGGCCTGCTGAAGATTGGTGAGGGAATGGTGATGGAGTGCGGACAGCATGTGGATGGCCAGTTGAAGATGATTGGTGATAGGATTGGGGCTGTAGAGAAATATTGCACTGCTGAACCTCAGGTTAGTGTACAGGGAGCATATGAGGGGAGTGGAAAGTGTATGGTGAATTTTGATGGATCCCAGGCATCTAGAGGTGGCCTTACAGGGTTGGCTAATCAGAATGCAGAAGTTCTAAGTTCTGACCTTAATTATGATGCCCCAGTTTTTAGACCCCAAAGCAGTGAAGTGTGTGGCTACAATGGGGTCCAATTAAAAAGAAACCTCAGTAATTTGATGGTAAAGTATCTTTGGAAGCTTACCATGCACAGTTCGAGTTGCTTGCGGATCAGAATGGCTGGGATGATAGGCAGAGGGCAGTGCAGCTTGCTACTAGCCTTAAGGGTGCCACAGTGGAAATTCTGGGCCAGATGTCAGTGATGAGAGGAACAGTTATCAGTCCCTAGTAGGAGTGCTGGAGAGCAGATATGGAACCATGTACCAGACTGAGGTTTACAGAGCAAGAATCCGGAGCCATGTACGGGCTCGAGGAGAATTCCTACATCAGCTTGCTCATGACTTGGAGAGTATGGTATATAAGGCGTACCCTGGAACAGCACCTAACCTGTTGGGTATTCTACTGAGGGACCAGTTCATTGATGCTCTTGACAGTGCAGAGTTCAAAGTGCAGATGAAGCAGGCACAACCCAGAAGCATGCAAGAAGCACTTGCCAGGGCTCTAGAGTTTGAGTCCTATGTCAGGTTGAGTACGTCCACTTTTCAGACAGGTCGCAGTGCAAGATTCAAGGCAAGGAATGGGCAAGTATGTGAAAAGGAAAAGTTTGAGGGAAGTTGCTGGTATTGTGAGGAGCCGAGACATCGGAAGGTGGATTGCAACAAGTGGAAGAGGAAACAGAAGATCAGAGGAAGTTGCTGGTTTTGTAAGGAGCCGAGACATCGGAAGGTGGATTGCAACAAGTGGAAGAGAGAACAGGAGGACCAAGCAACAGAAGTGCAAGAGATGGTGACAGTTTCCCGAGGGAGGAAGTGGATCAGGAAGAGGATCAAGTTCTTCCAGGAGGAGTGGACTGCGTGGAGGAGCAAGGTCGTCGTCGGAAGCGGATCAAGACATTCCAGGAGGAGTGGACTGTGTGGAGGAGCAACGTCGTCGTTGGAAGCGGCACAGAAGACCTGATAAGTTGAAGGATTATTTTGTGTAAAGTTAGATGTTTCATTAGGATTAATTATGTTTGTATATACTGTGTAGTTTTGTCGGGATGACAAAGAACTATGGAGGGGATAGTGTTACGAGGGGGGATTTGCCAGTTAGGAAGTCGAGAAGCATCTCACTGATTCTAGACATTTACCATGGGCTTGTTTCAGTACGAGTCAGAGTTGCCAGTTTTCCTTCTGTTTGGAGCGTAGTTGTTTCCTAAGTTTTGCATTAATTTTATGCTCTTCTCTATAATGTTTTATTTACGTGATTGTTCGTTAAATTATTTAATTTAATTTAAATTTGGTAATTGATTTAGAATTAGAGTGTTATGTAATGTAAGAAGACTCTGGCATGTTTGATATCTCCGAGTTGGCAACTGTTGTTCTCGTGGGAAGTAGATCCTTCTCGAATAATGCAAGCTTATATAAGGAAGGGGATGAGACACTAGTAGTTTTAAGTTTAGTTGGGCCTCAGAGTTTGACTGAAGTTTAGTTGGGTGTATTGAAGTGTGTATATTTTCGGTACTTGTGAAGGAGTGAAGAGTTATTGGCAAACACAGAAGTGTTGTAGAAGTTCTGGATATTTTCGGTACTTGTGAAACAGTGTTGTCAAGCAGTAAGTGTAGTAACTGCGAAGTGTTGGCAAAGTGAAGTGTTGTCGAGTATTAAGTGCAACTGCAGCTAAGGAAGTTTGTATAGCTCTAGTGCTTGTGAGAACACTGAAGTGAAGTTGAAAAGTATTAAGTAGAGTTATTTGAAAAATAAAGACAGTGAACTTTAAGGAGCCAGTGTTTATTTTCGCCTCAGCTGATCTTGTGTGCTGTACACCTAATGGCTGACCATAGGAAGAACGACTCACTGGGCATCGTCCTTCCTATACTGAACTACTGCTGTTGGAGCCTGTGGTAATGTGAGGACGGGGACGCAACAGTATTATTATGAAGAGCTGCAATAAGATGATGATTGGAAAAACATTTTGGAAAAGTGTTGCAGTGCCAGCATTGATGCATGGGGCTAGTGTATTAGATTTCAAGGAAGAAGAGCTACAGAAATTACAAAGAATCGAGAACAGTGTGTACAGAACAATATTAGGAGGAAAAAGAAGAACAGCATTGGCAGGTATAAGGGATCTTCACTGTTTGAAACAAGAGTGATAAAAGCAAGGCTGGCATACATTCAGTCAGCATTAAAAGGAGGAAGTAACGAATTAGTGGAGAAGATAATGAAAGAAACCCTGAAAGATGGAACTGATACCTGGGCAAAATATAGCAGGAAATCAATGAATAGAATAAAAATCAGTGAGCACATATTAGTAGAAGAGAGTAAAGAGGAATTGAACAAAAAAGTGGTAGAACAAGACCTAAAACTGTGGAGAAAAGAAGTAGAAGATAGATCAAGCTTAAAGATATAATTATAGGCAATGGAAGAAACAGATGGGAAACCAGACGAGAAGCAGTGATATTATTCAGGGCAAGAACGAACAGCTTAGCGTTGAGAGCAGAAAACAGACACCAAGATGCCCTACGTGTAATGAAGTCCTGGAAGATCTGAAATAATTTCTACTATTTTGCGAAGGATACGAAGAAGAAAGATTAATAAAGTACATCAACCATACGAGGAAATTAAGGAGAGAATAATAGGAAGACTATTATTTGAATTTGAAAACATAAAGGACATACAAGAGGTAAAAGAATACATATATGCAGCATGGAAAAAACGAGAGAAGAAATTGAAAAGCGAACAAGAACCAGCCACAGACTAAAGAAGAAGGCGAGGGGAGTGTCAGGGGGAAAATGAAATATGTATAACAATGTATACAATGTATAGCTATGTGTGCTAGGAATAACTATAGAGTCGATTATTAAGAGAGAATCGACTCGTGAAATCAAGTGACGATTTCACTTTTATGCTGGCTTACTTCGCCTATTCTCTAAAGTCGAGAATTTATAAACTTTCTCAACAGTACACAGCAGAGACTAAACGCTCAAGTAGGCTGTATTACTGTACTGTTGGCCTCTGAGAAAGTTAGTTTCTCCCCTTAACATTCAAAAATTAATCATCATCATCATCATCATCATCATCATCATCATCATCATCATCAGGATCTTGGCTGAGCCAAACTCCTAGCTAGCACAACGGATTTAAGAATTAATACCAAAAGCTGGCCTAAGTACCAGTCGTGATTAATATAAGGAGTTGTGCTAACGTGGAGTAGCAAAAGTGTACTAAATATGTGGGGAAATCAAATACGACTATTACATTTAACAAAGCTCAAGAAAACGAACTGTAAATTAATTAAATACAAGAAAATAAATTTACGTTACATGAATCAATTCAAATCAAAGAAAGGGAAATGCACTCACTCAAGCACTCAGACAAATAGCTAAATAACCAAAACCTTAAGCCTAGGAAAAACAAAAGAAAATACTAATCGGTATGGATGAGACCGTCGCTAATACAGTCGATCACCAGGCTGGTGGGAGCTTCGGGAATTCACGCCAATACAGCTGAGACCTGAAATCGCTAAGACAAGAGACCCGCTCGAACTTTGTGCACAGCACACCCGCACTCTCCTTGACTAGGGGAAGACTGATTGTGTTTTTGAGTGTCCGACGTAAGGGACGTGTGAAAAGGGTGTGGCCAAATAACGGCCGGTGAGGCAAGTTCAAAGAAATGACAATTCAGAAATTATCGCTCAGAGGAATGCACTGTCTGTACATAAAGACAATCACTCGCGAAAGAATGACGAGAGTTTTGACAACTTGATGTGAATATAAGTACGCGAGTGGACGGTTGAGAGAATGAGCGAAATCTGTTGCATTTCAGAACTATTCGTCGCTCCAGCAAAATCAATCGATGTCACGATTTACGGTACATAATTTCACGATGTAGAAAATTTGCGACAGGGAGCCGTTGCAAAGGCATATATATCCCCGAGGTATCATTTCAAGTCCTCAGTGTAACTGGTTAGCTGGAGTGTCCCGTAAGTCGTTTAAGGGTTATGTGTGACTACTTTAATGAGTGGAGTTTTGGAGAGTCCCACATCAAAGAGTATGTCAATCATTCCTGAAATGAAAGTGCTTGTAACTTTACGTTATTTGGCCACTGGCAAAGTACAGTAATGCCACAGTTTGGGAAAAGCATTTAAGACAAGGAACCGTAATATATGGCTTGTGGATGTTATGAGAAAAGAAAATAAATAATTGGTGAACACAATAAAAAAGACTGAAAAGTATATAGAAAGGGACGCGAATGTAAAGGCTACGTCCCCATGAATTACTACTAATGCTATTCATATATACTAGTAACACCTTATGACCTTCACAGGTAGATGTAAAAAGAATGATAACTTAGTAGATGCTTTGGCATCACCAGCAGTTGCCAGTAGGTTCATCAAATTCCTTAGGAACAAACAAGAAATTAAGTGAAAGGAAGCATATATTGTGCATAGTGTTACTGGCGTAGATACCCCAGTTGTGAGACAGAAACAGGAGAGGGAGATGATAAGTGTACAGATAAAACGAGCCGCTGAAAAATCAGTTAATCTATACGTATCGTTTTCTGACCTGGAGGGTCGGACAAAATGGTCAGGTCCTACCCGACTATGTTTGCTCAGCGGTCAAAAGTTCACTGGAAATAGATTAGGAGTTTATCACAAGGATCGTATTTCCCAGATTAACTACTCCTGCCCGTGAGAGAGTTGGCGTAGCCTAAGAGGGGCGGAGCGTATTTCCAGAGTTACTACCGATCAAAATATGCCAAATCTTTCTCTGACTTTCTTGATGGCTCGTAAGTGGGTATGGGTGAGCTGAGTAAGGCCCTCATGGGTCGTACGAGGTACTAGTACTTATTAGTGATTGGAGATTGTATTCCAAACAGCCTAATGGCTAAATAACTGAAAGAGGCGGAGAAACGACCTCTCGATTTAGCAGAGAGCGTCACTTTTAAAGTCACTTTCGAGAGACACATTCGTACGTCTTTGTTACAGTCACGTACATTGTTTGTCACATTTTATTACACTTTCCCTCATAGTTTCTCATTGCTCAATACGTGATGTTAATTACAAAAGACACTGTTTTGCACCATTATTTGTTTATTCACTACTTCAGCTACACTTGTATAATTTATTCATTTCTCTCACCTACACTTGTGTGTGATTTATACTTGGTTTTACCCTGTCTCCAAGCCACTCGTGTTCGGTATCTGTGAGTATTGTTGGTGAATCTAGACTCCACTGAGTTGTGATCTGGTTAGGTAAGAGTACCTAGTTTATATTTGTATCATGCAGAGCTATGTGTGCATTTTCCCCTTTGTAAAACGAATCTGGTATCTTCTTATTGGATGTGTATGTTATAGTGTACAGTAAAGTAAAGTTAGTTTTCTTGTGAACTTTACCTTATCCCTTTTGGTGATTAATTTAAGGGTTAAGAGTGCACCTTAATATACACATCTGTAACAAATTTGGCGACCTATTGCCAGGATAGCTCTGTGATATATTAATAACTTTGGTTTCCACAACAATTTGGTGACCTCTTTCCAGGATTGCTCTGTGACATATTAATAACCTTGGCCAATACACAGTGCTTACTTCAATATGATCAGTGATAGTGATGTGAAAGCCTTTCTTGAATCTAAGCCTACCCCAACCAAAGTGAAAACTCTTAAGAAGCACGAGCTTAAATTGCTTGCTCAGGCCTTAAATATAACAATTCCTGCCTCCATTAATAAGACTTGCTTACTTGATTTAGTGTTGGAAATCATGGTTGCACAAAGTAAGTCCTCCATAGCTAGTCCTGAGCCAGTTGATACTGCACAAGTCGTTGACCCTGAGCCTTTATCACCGGAGACACCAGGCCCCAGTGTTGTTTCTGTTCATGATTCTAGTGACCAAATGCAACTTGAGATAGCCAGACTTAAGCTGAGGGAATTAGAAGTGCAAGCCAAAATGAAAGAGCAAGAAGACAAAATTAAAGAACAAGAATGGAATGCTAAGATGAAAGAGTTAGAATTTCTAGCTCAAATGAGACAAAAGGAAATGGATCACGAAGTCAGACTGAGGCAATCTGATAGTTTACCTAGAGCTAGCAGTTCATCTGGCAGTAGTTCATCTTTTGATGTTGCTAAGAACATTAACCTGGTCCCTCCCTTTAACGAGCAAGACGTCACTAAGTACTTTCATATGTTTGAAAAGGTGGCAGGTCATCTCTTATGGACTCTTGGACAGTACTGTTGCACAGTGTTTTGAAAGGAAAGGCTCAAGAGGTTTATATTTCTTTATAAGTGGAGAAATGTGCTATGTCTAAAAGAGGCCATTCTAAAAGCATATGAACTCGTGCCAGAGGCATATAGTCTTAAGTTTAGATCCACTTTTAAACAGAAAATTCAGACTCATGTGGAGTATGTTAGAATACTAACAGATTTATGTGACAATTAGTTACGTGCAAAGAATGTTAATGCTTTCCCAAAACTGAGGGAGTTAATGATCTTGGAGAGTTTCACTGATAAAATAGACAGGGATATTGCAACACACTTGGTGGAGAAGCAGTAGATGCCCTAGATGAGGCTGCCTTAGTTGCTGATAATTATAGTATAATTCATAAGCATGAACGTAAGCCTCATTCATTTGCTAAGGGTAGGAGAGTGAACCAACCAGTTTTTGTGAACCCTTCTTCTGGTAAAGGCAAGTTGATGTTAAGTGACACTAATGGAAATGTTGCAACACCAGAGCATGTTAGTTCCACGAAAGCAAGTGAGGACAGTGTTGCCAGAGAGTCAAGAAAAGGTGTCAGATTTTGCCAGTATTGCCAGAAAACGGGACACTGGGAGGATTGGTCCTGGAAGAAACGAAGGAAAAGTTTTAATGTGAAACCTATTACTTTGGTAAACTCTTGGGGAGCTTTTGACACCAACAGAGAGCAGCCTTCCACAGATATTGTTAGCGGTAGTCAGACACCATCCCAGCAAGTGCAAATTGTTGATAAGGCCAGAGTGGAGCTGTCAGTGGTTGACAGACAGACTCCTGTTGAGCCATTGTTAGACACTAGTAAGACTGGAGTATTGCAGCCGCCAGGTTCAAGTGAGAGTGGTAATAAGACTCCATCAGAGTGTCCCCCCCTCCTCAAGTAGTACACAAAGTGACTTCTCCCCAAATAATTTATTTGCTAACTTTATATCTAAAGGGTTAGTTTCACTTGATGGAATTGGTGGTAAGGAAGTCACTATACTTAGAGACACAGGAGCTTCTCAGTCACTGATGTTGAAGGGGATTGTTGATGTAGCTGACCCTAATGAATGTGTCTTGTTGCAGGGTATAGCTGAGTTTGTATCTGTTCCCCTAGTTGAGGTGAAGCTCCAGTCAGAGTTAGTTACTGGATCAGTGAGTGTGGGTGTTGTTGACCAACTTCCTGTACAAGGAGTCACTTTCCTTTTGGGCAATGACTTGGCGGGAGGACAGGTAAGTGCTGTGCCCTGTGTGTCAAAGACTCCCCTGAGTGAGGATAGGACAGAGTTGGATTCTGTTGTATTTCCTGCGTGTGCTGTAACCAGAGCTATGACGGCAAAGGCCAGCTGTGGTAATGCTGATAGTCATGGCACTGGCAATGCCTATGATATTATTGGGCTTGGTGATACTTTTTCGCCCAATTGAATGACTCTGAGATTGATGATTCTCCTCACATTAATATAAATGTAAGATTGGCTGATGTGCAAAGATCTGATCCAGAGATTGCCACTTTAGTTGACTCAGCAGTTAGGAAAGCTGAATGTGAGTCTGAATTGACAATGTTATTATCTGTGGCCAAACGACGTGTTAATGAGAAGGTGGAGATCTCCTAGTGTTGTTCATGATAACGAGTGGGAGGCGGTACACCAGGTGGTAGTTCCAAGGTCCTATAGGCAAAGAATTATGTCCATTGCTCATGACTCTTCTTTAGCAGGTCACTTGGGGGTGAGGAAGGCACTCTTCCGCATCTGGCAGCATTTTTATTGGCCTGGAATCCGTCGAGATGTCGCCCGGTTCTGTAGGTTATGTCACACCTGTCAGCTAGTCAGTAAGAGCAATAAGCCGATCCCTGCGGCTCCTTTGATTCCTCTACCTTTGTTTGAGGCCCCATTCACTAGAGTCCTTGTGGACATTGTCGGTCCTTTGCCTAAAACCTCTTCAGGCCACCAGTACATCCTCACAATGTTAGACATGGCCACTAGATATCCTGAAGCCATTCCCTTGAGGAATATTTCGGCTAAATTGGTTGTAAAAGAGATGCTGACCTTCTTTACCTGTTTTGGCCTCTCTAAGGAAGTTCAATCAGACCAAGGTAGTAATTTTAATTCCAGACTTTTCAGACAAACCCTTATGGACTTAGGCATCTCCCAGATCACATCCATGGCATATCATCCTCAGAGTCAGGGTGCATTAGAGAGGTATCACCAAACTTTCAAACGCATGCTCAAGAAGCTGTGTGCTGATGAAAAGGACTGGGACAAGTGTTTTCCTTTTTTACTGTTTGCAACTAGAGAGGCACCGAGTGAGTCTTTAGGCTACTCCTCATTTCAGTTGATCTTTGGCCATGAGGTAAGAGGCCCACTTAAACTCCTCAGAGAACAATGGGTCAAGGATGATGATCAGATTAACTTGCTAGACTATGTGTCAAAATTTAAAGAAAGATTGGCCTGTAGCATGGAAGTAGCCAGGGCACACTTAGAGTCATCTCAGGAGAAGATGAAGAGATAGTATGACCACTCTAAGAAAGTTAGGAACAGGATCTTTAACTGGGTGACTTAGTCCTTGTTTTAATGCCCATTCATGGTCAGCCTCTGAAGGGAAGTTTTGCGGGTCCTTATGTGGTTGAGAAGAGGGTAGGTGAAGTGAATTATGCCATTTTAACCCCAGACCGGAGGAAGGAACGGAGACTGTGCCATATCAATATGTTGAAGGAGTACCACAGGCGAGACGTGGACCCCCTTAAGGCTGCGTGTGTGGTGGCGGCTACCGAGTTGGCGGAGGACAAGGGCTGCCCTTTGACTTTGGACCAGATGACCAGTTGGAGAGGAAACCAGCGCGCTTGGAGTACGCTGGCGGATAAACTCTCCCACTTGACTGCAGAGCAACGTGCCGAACTGGTTGCCCTTCTCAGCAAGTTCCCTGATGTCTTCCGGGACACCCCATGACGGACGGATGTGGCGCAGCATGATGTGGTCGTTGGAGATGCTGGTCCTGTGAAGCAGTTACCCTATCCGGCTAGTCTTTCGAAGCAGAGAATCATCTCATCCAGGAGGAACTGAACTACCTGTTGCAGCAAGGGTTAATCGAGCCCTGTAAAAGTGAGTGGTGCTCCCCGGTCACTGTGATTCCTAAACCCACTGGGTCCCATCGTCTTTGCATTGATTACCGTAAAGTTAACTCTTACAAAAACTGACACCTACCCGCTACCTAGAGTAGACGATTGTGTAGATGCTATTGGCACTGCTAAGTACTTAACCAAGTTGGATTTGATGAAGGGATATTGGCAAGTCCCTCTTACAGAAAGGGCCCAAGAAATTTCCTGTTTTGTGGTTGGTGGCAGTACTTATAAATGTAAAGTCATGCCCTATGGTATGAAGAATGCTCCTGCCACCTTCGAAAGGCTGATGAATGATCTCACCCAGGGTTTGAATGGTTGTGTAACCTACACTGATGATGTTGTAATCTTTAGCAATACTTGGGAACAACACTTGAGCCAACTAGATGCCTTGTTGCAAAGACTGTCCTCTGCTAATTTAGTGCTTAATTTAACTAAATGTGAATTTGTAAGGGCTCAAGTGCAGTACCTAGGTTATGTGGTTGGCTTAGGCCAAGTGAGTCCACCTGATGTAAAGGTTCAGGCCATAGTAAATTCTCCCCAACCCAAAAATAAGAGAGAGTTGCAACGATTCTTGGGTATGGTAGGGTACTACAGACGCTTTGTTCTGAACTTCTTTGATCTTGTAGCTCCTCTCACTGATTTGTTAAGAAAAGGAGTCAAGTATGAGTGGAAGCCAGATTGTGAGGATGCCTATTCAAAAGTTAAAGCCATCCTATCCAGTCACCCAGTGCTTCAAGCTCCCAATTTTAACAATCCTTTTAAATTAGCTGTTGATGCTAGTGGTCTAGGGGCTGGTGCAGTTTTGCTTCAGGATAATGATCAGGGCTTTGAGATGCCTGTGCGCTATTTCAGCAAAAAGTTCAATAAAGCCCAAAGGAATTATTCATCTATTGAGAAAGAACTTGTACTCATACTTGCCGTCCAACACTTTTCTGTATATGTTTGTCCAGGGTCAGGTGATGTTGTAGTGTACACTAATCACCACCCTCTGAAGTATTTGTCCCGATTTAAGGACAAGAATCTTATATTGACACACTGGGCCCTATTTTTGCAAGAATACTCCCTTGATGTAAGACATGTACACGGGGTCGAAAATGTTCTAGCAGATTACCTGTTGAGAACTTAATTTGTACAGTGTCCAGAAATTTCCCTTGGAAAATTTCTTCTCTCTGGAAGGGAGATTTTACTGGCGTAGATACCCCAGCTGTGAGATAAAAATAGGAGAGGGAGATGATACGTGTACAGATAAAACGAGCCGCTGAGAAATCAGTTAATCTTTACGTATCGTTTTCTGACTTGGAGGGTCGGACAAAAAGGGTCAAGTCCCACCCGACTATGTTTGCTCAGCGGTCAGAAGTTCACCGGTAATAGATTAGGAGTTTATCACAAGGATCGTATTTCCCGGAATAACTACTCCTGGCCGTGAGAGAGTTGGCGTAGCCTAAGAGGGGCGGAGCGTATTTCCAGAGTTACTACCAATCAAAATATGCCAAATCTTTCTCTGATTTTCTTGATGGCTCGTAAGTGGCTATGGATGAGCTGAGTAAGGCCCTCATGGGTCGTACGAGGTACTAGTACTGATGAGTGGTTGGAGATTGTATTCCAAACAGCCTAATGGCTAAATAGCCGAAAGAGGCGGAGAAACGGCCTCTAATAAGCTCTCCATTTAGCAGAGAGCGTCACTTTTAAAGTCACTTTCAAGAGACACATTCATACATCTTTGTTACAGTCACATACATTGTTTGTCACATTTTATTACACTTTCCCTCATAGTTTCTCATTGCTCAATACGTGACGTTAATTACAAAAGACACTGTTTTGCACCATTATTAGTTTATTCACTACTCCAACTACACTCGTATAATTTATTCATTTCTCTCACCTACACTTGCGTGTGATTTATACTTGGTTTTGCCCTGTCTCCAAGACACTCGTGTTCGGTATCTGTGAGTATTGTTGGTGAATCTAGACTCCACTGAGTTGTGATCTGGTTAGGTAAGAGTACCTAGTTTTTATTTGTATTACGCAGAGCTGTGTGTGCATTTTCCCCTTTGTAAAACGAATCTGGTATCTTCTTATTTGATGTGTGTGTTATAGTTTACAGTAAAGTTAAGTTAGTTTTGTTGTGAACTTTACCTTATCCCTTTCGATGATTAATTTAAGGGTTAAGAGTGAACCTTGATATACACGTCCGTAACAATAGTCACTGAGGTTTCGTTTGCACCCAGCAATGGATATTACAAACTACGTGAAAATATCGCTTCAGTGACTTCTAGCGCAATATAGTGTGTAGAATAATGTACTTAACTTGAAGTAATAGGTTTCATTGATACTTTGCCACATGGGGTCGGACCTTCAGTATTTTCCACTGAAATTAGGAACAACATGGTGGAATGAAGAGGTGAGACAAGCTGTTAAGCATCAAGTGAGTGGATGAGAGGCTGAGGCATGCAGGAAATTGAGAGAGAGAGAGGTTACATGTAGAAAAAGGGAGAGAGATGAAAAGATTAGTAAGAGAATAGGACGAGAGGTGATGAGGAGATTGGAAGGAATTTAAGTGTAAAGTGAAGGGTATGTATGAAACTTCTGGAAGGAGGTTGAGAGAGTAAGACAGGGAGATAAAGAAAGTTGTAGGGAAATAAAAAGATAAAAATGGTAGACTGCAGGTGAAGAAGGATGAAAAGTGATCAGATGGAGAGAACACTCAAAATTTAAGTGTTCTCTCCATCTGATCACTTTTTCATCCTTCTTAAAATTTGTCATCTTAAAACTTTTTTCAGCCCCTTTACCCCCAGATTCAATTGTGAGTCAACTTGATACCCCCTCTCTAATATTGTTACTCCTTCCAGTTTCAGTTTCCTAAAAAAGAGAAAAAAAAAAGAGGAAAGAGAACGCCTGTGAACAAACAGTTGAATTCTATAGATTCTTTTATTTATATTTTCAACAAAATAACGTTCCTACACAAATTAGTCATAGCTACCATACACGAAATTCTTTCATTCTTTTTTTCTTTCTTTTCATTTTTTTTTTTTTAAGGACACCTTTCTGGATACATCCAAGAAACCATTTCGATACTCCCTGGGGGTATCGAAGCACTACTTTAAGAACACCTGACTTAAACGAATTGTTGAACATAGAGAATGAAAATAATGCTAATGTAAGTGGCTGGGGAATGGCTGGGAGAAGAAGGGAGATGAGGAGAAAGGAAGAGAGCAGTAGGATGGCAGTATTAGAAGCAATGGAGGTTTTTAAAATTGGGAAAGCCCTTGGAATTGATGGAGTGTTTGGTGAAATGCTGAAGCACAGGGGAGAGATCGTAGCAGAATGGATTTGGATATGTACAGACTGATCTCGGAGGAAGGTAGAGTCCCGGAGGATTGGAGGTCGGGTATAATTATTCCCCTGTACAACGAAAAGGGGGGAAAAGAAGTGTGTGGTAATCATAGGGGTATTTGTCTTTTTAGAGTAATAGAAAAAGTATGTGATGGGATACTTGTCGACAAAGTTAAAGGAGCACTAAGGGAATTAGTTGGAGAGGAACAGGGAGGTTTCAGAAAGGGAAAAAGTTCTGTTGACCAGTTATTCATCAGAAGGTATTTAGTTAAAAAGTTTCTTGAGAAGGGAAAGAAATATATGGGAAGCTATTGAATGCCATGGAAAATATGTGTGAGGCATGGGCGTCCGGAGGGGGGGGCAAGGGGGGACAGTTGCCCCCCCTTGGAATTCCAAAGTGTGTTTGGAACTTTCTCGGTCGTCACGTATATTTTCGTTCTTTTGAGTTATTCTGTTACTTTATGTATTTCATGTCAGTCATGTAACTCATGTAAGTATATGCCTATGCCTATTTGGAGTGTGTGTATTTTGATATACTATAACCGCACATATATGTATAATTTCTTTTATTTCCCCCCCCCCTTACAAAAAATCCTGCAGACGCCCCTGGTGTGAGGGCACTAGGGCTGCAGTGCATGTGAATTCTATCTGAATGTTGGATTGAAACAGGGATGTGTCAAGCCTCTATGGATGTTCAGTGAATTTGTATATAGATGAAGTTATAAAAGAGATACAAGGTAGGGTAGTGGATGCTAAGGAGTCCCTAATGCGAGAGGGCAGCGTTTGTAAATTACCGGTTCTATTGTTTGTCAGACGATACTGTATTGTTATAGTGAAGACGAAGGGGAACTGCAAGGCTTGGCGAATGAGTCTGGGAGAGTATGTGAGAAACGGAATCTAAGGATGAATGTAGCGAAGAGTAAAGTTGTGGTGTTCGAGAGAAATGTAGTCACTGAATGCACAGGTAGGTAGGACAGTAAAGAGATGGAAAATGTGAGTGCATTTAAGTACTTGGGTAGTGTGATGAATAAGGATGGAAGTTTAGAGGATGAAAGTGCTTGGAAGGATACAACAGGGATGAAAGGTTGCTGATTCATTGAAAGCAGTGATAAGAAATAAGGAAGTGAACTTGGAAGTACAGAAGACGCTAGATGACAATATTGTTATTCTCAGTCTAACTTATGGATGCGAAGCTTGGAACTTGTTGGAAGGACAAAAGTCACGAGTTAGAGCAGTGGAATTAAGTTATCTGAGAGAAGCATGTTGAGTTACGTGGAGAGACAGAATGACAAATGAAGAAGTGAGGATGCGTTTTGGTGTGGCTGTAGATGTGATAGAAAGCATTAGGAGAAATGCACTGAGGTGAGGAGAGGTTGGAGAGTGAGAGATTTAAAAGGAGAGTGTATGTGAGTGAGGTGGAGGCGGGAAGAGGGAGGGGGAGATGGTGGGCTGGAGTAGAAAGGTTTATGAGAGAGGGGGGTATAAGCTGGGGGGAGAGCAGCGAAATGGGAGGGAACAGGGTGACATGGAGACTGTTTGTGGCCACTCCTTACGGGATTAAACCGTTTGGCTATAATTAGACAGAGAGAAATTAGTTTTTTTACTTGTTACTTGTTATGCTTTACAAATTAGCACTGACAGAGGGCATTTTTAAAATTTTATCTATAAAACACGTAAAGACTTGTTTATAGCACACCTACCACCACCCCGATGAATTTACCACCAAGAGCAAAACTTGGTTCCCAGCTCTATAAACGCCGCTCATCTTACGTTTGGCATAATTTTAAATTCTCTGCCGATATATTAGGTTGCATAATTTCAGTTGCTGAAGGTACGATAGGATAGGTTAGAATATGTTAGGTTATGGCAGATTCGATTAGATTAGGTTTAGTAAGTTAGGACTCAGATTGGGACTTAGAGAGCCGAAGCATGCGACGTCACGTAACCATGACAACCCCGTGCTGCTTCTAGACAAACAACCGGCATTGTGGCTTTTACAGTATCGGTTCTTGTTTGATACGCCTGGGATGAAGGAAATAAATATGTAAGTGAGAACATTACTATCACTGTATTCATATATCAACCTTCTCTTCCTGTAGTGGTGTAACATTAAGGAAAGTTAAGGCTAGTCTCAGGGAAAGTCTACAATAGAGTATCTGGAAAGTGTCAGATTTGGCTGCAAAGTTATTCTTAATATATATCATTACGTTATTTTACGGTAAGATTTAATTTATCTTTGCGGACAGAAATTATGCTTCTTTATACAGGGAATATTCTTGATTTGACATAATACCTCAAAGGGTCTTACTGTTCTTCCACTCCACAGTCTCGACAGTAAAGAACAGGTCAGTGTCAATGAATTAAAAATGGTAAAAAGAATTCCAGGGCGCAGAAAACATACAAAAAGGGCAAATTTATGCCTGAATGAGTAAGATAATGAAAACAGTAAATACCTGCATGTCTCATGTGCTATGCAAAAATCTTGGTAAAACTGTATGGAAGAGTTTTATACCTTCTTAAGTAGAATGCAATACCAGTGACAGGAATAACTAAAGCAATGATTCATCATACTACTAGCCTACCACTAAACCTAACCCATACACGTAGGAAGCGTGGGGGTAGGGGGGACAATTGCCCCCTCAATCGTCAGTCAAGAGCTATATTCGGGCAGAACTCGCCAAAAATTCGGGCAGATATTTTCCTGTATATTAACCTGGCTTGACTGGGTTGTTGTAATGTCGTTTGGTGCGTTTTATTGTGTTATATGAGCCCATAAATGATTATGAAGTATAAAATAAACTTTTTAATCATATATCCGGGACTTTTTTGCAGTCTCATATGAATTCATTCACTAATCGGCAAAGTTTAGATCTAATTCGGCGACTTCTGGCTGCTTTGGTTTTACTTTTAGAGACATTGAGTTGTTTTAGCGATATTGGTTCCCACTGAGTTGTTAGCCCTACATGTTGTAACATAGCCTCTGGAAGGAATACTATGACATGGTAAGACCCTCGTGGTGCCGATATACCTTATCGATCTAGAGCTGCCAGTTCTTCTGACACAGTATGATGTACGAGTAGATAGCCAATTTCTTTAAACTCTTGTAGCGTATTTTATATATTTCTGCGTAAGCGAAGCACCAGAACGTGTTGACTGACGGTTTACAGCTTATAGTGTAGGTACTGATTCAAGTATTTGTGCGAAATCTGGTGAATTTCTAGTTATATGAAATTGACACTGACAAAATTCCTGTCTGTATATGATACTATTCTCTGCTTGGGCTTGGTTTTGCTTTCTCCAGTAATTGTACTTTATTCGGATTCCTCAGTAATCTTAGGGTTTGTTAATTATATAGCACTGAGGGGAGGGATGTATCAAATTAGGTGATATAGTGTAGTGGAGAGCATTACAGAAGTTTATACACACGTGAAATGACTAAACTTTAGTTCGAAGACACCATATGTAATATCGATTATCAAGTCCTCCTGGGAAAGGTCGTTGCCTATAGGCCCAAATCCAAATTATACTGAACTTTCATTCAGCTTCTGGTGTCTCCTGTCTAGTCTTGATGCGTTGCATGATGCCAACCTCAACTCTGTCCCTTAATTGTAAAAAAATAAATGCTAGTTAAGCATAAAACCTATTTTTAGAGTACTGAGTGCGATTATCAAGTTCCTGTAGTCTTCGTTGCACAGCTTTAGCAGAACACGGTGCTTTTTATCATGTGCGTTTGTTTCATTTCCAAATAATAAAACTGATGATGCTTCGAGCATCGAAAAACTTATAGTGAAGACCAGGTTATGGTAGCGAAATGATTCCAATAGCTGATGTTATGATTCGTATAAAGTGATTTTAGCTTGGTTTAGTATTGGAATGAATCAGGACTAGATTTTCTTATTCTAATAACCAGGGCATGTTGCAAGAAAAGTATTTCATTATGATTTATATTTTACTCATCAAACTGGTTGTGTGAACCTATAACAATGCACTACTTCAATAAAAATATGCAACAATATAATATTTTAAAATAGTAGAGAGACGGAAGAGGGAGTTATATGTAGAGAGGAGGGGAGAGGTGAAAAGATTAGTAAGAGAGAGTAAGAAGAGAGTGGATGAGGAATTTGGAAGGAATTTGAAAGTAAAGTGGAGGGAATGTAAGAAAATGTTCTGGAAAGAGGTAAAGAGAGTTAGACAGGGTGCCAACGAAGTTAGTTGGGGTGTGAAAGATAAAAATGGTAGATTTCTAATGGAGAAGGGAGAAAAACTGAACAGATGGAGAGAACACATTAATGAATTGTTGAACATAGAGAATGAAAGTAATGCAAGTATAAGTGGCTGAGGAATGGCTGGGAGAAGGAGAGTTATGAGAAGAGAGGAAGGAATCAGTAGGATGGAAGTTGTGGAAGCAATGAAGAAAGTTAAAATGGGGGAAAGCCCCAGGAATTGATGGAGTGTGTGGCGAAATGCTAAAGCATGGGGAGATAGTAATAGAATGGATGTGGAAGGTGTGCAGATTGGCCTGGGAGGAAGGAAGAGTCCCAGAGGATTGGAGGTCAGGTATAATTATTCCCCTGTACAAAGGAAAAGGGAAAAAAAAAAGTGTGTGGTAATCATAGAGGCATTTGCCTTCTTAGTGTAATAGGTAAAGTATATGGTAGGATATTTATTGACAGAGTTAGGGAAATAACAGAGGAATTAATTGGTGAAGAACTGGAAGGTTTCAGGAAGGGAAGAGGTTGTGTAGACCAGATATTCATTCTTAGATCTTTAGTGGTGTCAGGGGGAAAATGAAAATGTGTGTATGGACAGTAGGAATAACTAACGAGTCGATTATCACAAGAGAATCGACTCGTGAAATCAAGTAGCGATTTCACATTTATGCTGGCTTACTTCGCCAATTCTCTAGAGTCGAGAATTTATAAACTTTCTCAACAGTACACAGCAGAGACTAAACGCTCAAGAGGGCTGTATTACTGTACTGTTGGCCTCTGAGAAAGTTAGTTTCTCCCCATAACATTCAAATAATAATAATAATAATAATGATAATAAACAGGATCTTGGCTGACCCAAACTCCTAGCTGGCACAACGGATTTAAGAATTAATGCCAAGAGCTGGCCTAAGTACCAGTCGTGATTAATATAAGTAGTTGTGCTAACGTGGAGTAGCAAAAGTGTACTAAATATGTGGGGAAATTAAACACGACTGTTACATTTAACAAAGCTTAAGAAAACGAACTGTAAATTTATTAATTACAAGAAAATAAATTTACATTACATGAATCTATTCAAAATCAAGAAAGGGAAATGCACTCACTCAAGCACTCAGACAAATAACTAAATAAAGCACTGAGCTAAATAACTAAAGAACCTTAAGTCTAGGAAAAAAAAAAATACTAATCAGTAGAGATGAGACCGTCGCTGCTATGGGAATACGCCGATACAGCCAAGACTTGTGATCGCTAAGAAAAAAAAAAAAAAAAAAGAGACCCGCTCGAGCTGTGCACACAGCACATCCACTCTCCTTGACTATCTATGGGACGACTGACTCGATGCTTGATCTAAACAGAGGCATCGTGTGAAAAGGGCGTGGCCATTAACGGCCAGGGAGGCAAGTGCAAAGAAATGACAATTCGGAAATTATCGCTCAGAGGAATGCACTGTCTGTACATAAAGACAATCACTCGCGAAAGAATGACGAAAGTTTTGAAAATCTAATGAATTATAAGTACATAAGTGGACGGTTAAGAGATTGAGCGAAATCTCATGCATTTCAGAACTATTCGTCGCTCCCGCAAAATCAATCGATGTCACGATTTATGATACATAATTTCACGATGTAGAAAATTCGAGACAAGTGGAAAAGTTTCTAGAGAAGGGAAAGAAGTTGTATTCAGCCTTCATGGATTTGGAGAAAGCATATGACAGGGTGGATAGACAAGGATTGTGGAAAGTATTAAGAATATATGGAGTAGATGGGAAGCTGTTGACGGCAGTGAAGAGTATGTATGAGGGTACTAAGGCCGCAGTGCGTGTGAATGGCAAACTGAGTGAATTTTTCCATTTGAAGGTTGGATTGAAACAAGGATGTGTCATGTCTTCATGGTTGTTCAATCTGTATATGGATGGGGTTATAAAAGAGATACAAGGTCGGGCAGTGGATGCTGGAGCGGCCCTAGTGAGAGCAGTGTTTGGAAACTCCCTGTACTGTTGTTTGCAGATGATACTGTGTTGTTGAATGAAGACGATGGGGAGCTGCAAGGCTTGGTAGATGAGTTTGGGAGAGTGTGTAAGAAGCGGAATCTAAAGTTGAATGTAGGGAAGAGTAAAGTGATGGTCTTCGAGAGAAGTGAAGTCAGTGAATGTACAGTGAGATTGGATGGGGAGGATATGGAGGATGTGAGTACATTTAAGTACTTGGGTAGTGTGATGAGTAAGGATGGAAGTCTGGAGGGTGAAGTGCTTGAAAGGGTGCAGCAGGGAAGGAAGGTTGCTGGTTCCTTGAAAGCACTGATAAGAAACAGGGAAGTGAGCATGGAAGTGAAAAAGTTTCTACATGACAGTATTGTGATACCAACTCTAACATATGGAAGTGAAGCTTGGATCCTGTTGGAGGGACAGAAGTCAAGAGTGAAAGCTGTGGAAATGAGTTATTTGAGAGGAGCATGTGGAGTCACATGGAGAGACAGACTAACAAATGAGGAAGTGAATTAAGGAGCGTTGTGGTGTTGATGTGGATGTGATAGGAAGCGTTAGGAGAAACACGTTTATATGGTTTGGGCGTGTAGAGAGGATGGAGAGTGAAAGACTGACGAGGAGAGTGTATGTAAGTGAGGTGGAGGGGGGGAAAGGGAGGGGATGCCGAGGATGAGATGGAGGGATGGAGTGGAGAGGTATATGAGAGAGGGATGTGTCAGCTGGGAGCAGGGCAGTGATATGGCGGTGGACAGAGCGACATGGAGGCAATTTGTTTGTGGCCTCCCAGTGCGGGATTGAGGCGTCTGGTAATAGATAGATAGACAGACGTATAAAACAATGCTAAAATTTTGTGTGCAATTTTAGTAAACTTTAAAAGCGTTGTTTTATACTAAGCTTGTCATAGTATTTTTTGTGTAATATACCAACACGCAACATCGTTTGGGGGTCTTTAGTAGATCATTATATTAATTAGTAGCCTAAACACCAGATGCATAAGTTTAATAGGGCTTCAGTTTATTTTGTATTATAATTTTTATTTTTATTTTATGTGCTTATTTTTGTAAGGAATTGTTATTTTAATGTTTTTTTTTTTTCCCCAGTCAGTTGAATGCAAACTGGCGACCGCAACGCCCCTGAGAACGAATAAGTTGTGTCTTCATAGGCAAAGCTCTAAGTTTAGTTATTATTTATATTAATATTTTTAATCGAGAGAATTATTTTGTTCTAATCGATACAGTGAAGAAAGCTTTTATAGGCTACTTTTTTTCATATTTTCGTAATGAATGATAATTATTACTTGTATCTGCATGAGCAACTGCATTTCATCTGTGATGTTAATGTTCCTTCTTTCTTCAGATACATACATGTTACTGATTTAACCTCACCCAAGATAGTTGTGTTCTGTATTCCCGACAGCAAATGTGACATTCAAGGACCTCTTTTTTCATTTTCCCTATTACCATTTTTTAGGGAGAAAGCTGTAGCACCAGCCGATCAGGGTAGTACTCCTGAGGGTAATGGTAAGCTGGTGTTATGGAGAGCTGGAACTCCTTCACAAGCCCTCAGCATAATTCCCCATCCTCATTTGCTGATTTTTTTCAGTGTTTCATTAACACGGGGAGTAGGAGACCAGCATGCTCTCCAATACATTCTTCTCTATCTACACAACACTACACACACAATACACACCACACCTCTTTCTAGGCGTATGGATGTGGCGACCCCACCGTCCACCACATTTGTGGTGCAGTAAACCCCGTAACCCCGAACTATACCTCCCTGGGGGTGGCAGAGAACTCTGCCTTTGGGAAGAGTTTGGGGTAAAATCCTCTTTGGGCCAGGGTGCTAGAAATCACCCTCCCCCTCCATGTAAAATTTCTTGCTACATTGACAAAAACAACGCAACTATATGCGGGCAAATACTGAATGTCTGAAGAAAAAAGAAAATACACTTGTGTATGACTGTATTGACGCCAGTGGCTATTCACAATCAGATAAAATTAGGTTTTTCATCAAGAACATATCCAGTCACACGCGAGAAATATAATTTTTAGCATGAAACTGAGTAAGAGTACCATGCAAGGTGAAAAATACAACCGAAATATCTTATGTCGCGATATGGATTCGGGCAAGAGGAGCAATTTCGGGCAAGATTCCCCTTGCCTCCCCAAAAGAACTGAACCTACTGCGCATATGACCTAACCTAACCAAACCAAATCAGCCTAGCTGTCTAATCTAGATTACCACTGGTGCTAGCCCAACCAAATCAAATTTTGACCGGATTAACACAGACTGCCATTGGACCTAACACAGACTGCAGCGTGAGCGAACTAACACAAACTGCCACGTGAGCTAACTAAAGCAGACTGTCACGTGACCTAACTAAAACAGACTGCAACGTGACCTAACTAATACAGACTGCCACATGACCTAACTAACACAGACTGCCACGTGACCTAA
>JAGKTI010011125.1:0-27055 GCA_018397915.1 Birgus latro
GTTGGTAGATGGTAGGAGGATGAACATAGTTTTGAATGGTGAGTTGCTTGAGGAGGTAGTGTTTTAAATATTTAGGGTCACATGTTGCTGTGGATGGAAGAATAAATGTGGAAGTGAAGTTTAGAATGCATGAAGTAGGAAAGGTGTTGGGAGGAATAAAAACAAAGTGTTTAGATGTCATTCGCTTAGAATGGATGTAAAGAGAAGGCTGTATGAGGGTGTAGTGGTACCGACTGCATTATATGGGGCTGAAAAATGGAGTATGGGTGTAGCAGAGAGGAAAAGTTGAATATAATGGAGATGAGGTGTCTGATGAGTATATGTGGAGTGACGCGTAAGGATCGAGTGAGAAATGATGAAGTGCGATGGAGAACTGGAATTTTGTGGAAGATGGCTGATCGAGTTGAGCAGAGGCTGTTGCGATGGTTTGGGCATATGGAGAGAACGGATGATGAGCGATTGGTGGAAAAGATAACTGGATCGGTTGTGAGGGGTGTAAGGCTGAGAGGAACACCACAAATAGGATGGATGGACAGTGTGAAGAGAGCATTGGATGTGAGAAGGATGTCTGTTGAGCAAGAAAGAGTGGCTGCCTGTGATAGGAATGATTGGAGAGAAACTGTGAATGAAAAAATGATGACGCAGCCCCAAGGGGATGTTATCTCGCATTTTTTTTATGTGTCCGACTCTGGGCATAGGCTTCACAGCCTGCTATCAAGGCCCTGCAGTCCTCCTACATACCAACACCTCCACATGTCACCACTTCGGCGCTAACACCCACCGTCCATATTGAATACATGCTAGGGCTCTTTCATACAGGACTGGTGTATTGGTATTAGCGGGGGTATTTTTACATGTTGGCGGGTCTTCTGGTAGATCAGTAAAGCCTGATTTAATGAGATTCGAATCCTTAAACTGTTCCCTGCCCCAGTGAGGATTCAAACATGCGTCCGTCGGGACTGCAAGCCACTTCTCTACCGATCGAGCCACCGCCTCCCCTATTGGCATGATCAGCTGATCAGGTCAGGTGCGGGTAAGGGGATGGGTCCATTATGTTGTGGCAGGGGTAAACCAGCTCTGCTGTCGGGCCCTGCTGCGGATGTCACTGACTGCACTGCTCAGTGAGGTGTGGTACAGTAAGGATCAGTCCCTTCTCCTCTTGGGGCTAAGATGCGAATGAATTTGTATGTGTGTGGATGAGTAAATTGGAGGTGTGTCGTCCTGTCTAGGCTACCTCCCTTTCGTTGGGAGAAGCAGCCTAGGTATATAGAAAGATAGACAGATTTATATTTATATTCATATATGATGTTATTAGTTGTATTATAACTTATCTTACAAATATTTCACAGTAGTAAGCAAGAATGCAGATTTATCTTTCAGCTCAGTTCATATTCCTCTGCCTCCTACTTCCCGGTCAGGTGTGGTATGGTGTGGTGTGGTGTGGTGTCGCATGACCGGCTGACACGAGACACTTACCTCCACTGATTTCCCAGAGCACCCCTCACCCCTCCCTTCCCTTCCTCCTTTCCATCCCCTCACCTCTCGCTTTTAATGTATACCTCCCTCCTTTCCCTTCTCAGAGAACACTCCTTCCCCCCCCCCCCTCTCCTTGCTCAAAGCACACCCTGATGCTTTTCGCTATAACTGCTCCCGCTCTTACAGTCATCCTCCCATCCCCTATCATCTTTTACATTCCTTCCCTTCACCCCCCTTCTATCTCCCGGAACATCCCTTGTCCCCAACCATTCTCCCAATACATTCCCTCCCTTTTCCTGGTACGCCCCTCTTTAAGTCGTGGGTTTAGGAGGCAGGCAAGAAGTGGTTGTCCTGGAAGAATGACCAGTGGGGTGAAACGGAAACATGTTATGTATAGGAGTATGGTGCAGGTTAATTGTATTTTTTCATTAAAGAGATAGGTTTATCTGGATGGAACGTTTTTTATACACCCAGGTGAGCTCTGTGTGTCTGTGTGTGTGTGTGTGTGTGTGTGTGTGTGTGTGCGTGTGTTTTATAGGTAGCTAAAACTAAGTATCGCTGAAAGTCCGTATACCCATGTAATGATGGAAGTTCCCTCAGTGCTTTGAAGATTTAAGGGAGCCAAATATATTCCATGATTGTGCTTCTATAGACCTAGTTCTTGTTCGTGTATGAAGTTTATATCTTCATATTCTTCCAGTTTTCCAAAGATCTTGTTTGCCATTTCTTGTATGAGGGTGTAGATGAATTTGTCTTACAGTCTGAAATGTTGCTCCGCTATGCTGTCAGTGTATGGATATCAGTGATTGATGACAGTCTCAGGGCTTTGTTCAGTTCTCTCTGTAGTTTCAGTTTTCTCGTCCCGAATGCCTTGTGGGGGAATAGCACAGTTTTGGTCGAACAGTTGTTTTTACATAGCAGAGTTAAATTTCTCCTGCAAATGGCAAAATATTCCGGTAGCAGTGAGGGCTGTTCTTTTCTGCAAAGTTTTGCAATCATTGCAGTTTTTCTGGTGAGATGTTTTTCCTTCAACGGGTTTTCTCCTTGCTAGTGTTGCATGTATCAGTTTAACTATGTATAATTTTCTAGGTTCTTTAATATTTGTTTCTAAGAGCCTCCCATTGTATTAAGAAGGCCTGTTCGGATATAATGCCGTCAGTTATGACAAAGTTATAGACGAGAATGTCTATACACATGTTACTCGCTGGCTCTGGCGCGTCAGTCATGTACAATACTTTATAAACACGGTTGGTGATAAAACACTGCCCTAGGGTACACCGTCTGCCAAGAGAACGGCTGCTGCTGTTCATGTGTCAGTTGAGATTATTGCCTTACGTTGTTCTGTCAACTTGCTTTTTTTTTCTGTGAGTATATAATACGTTGTGTGGGAGACCCTTTGTCCAGATACTGTCAAAGACCTTGCTAATGCCTCGTTGCATAATGGCACAGTTGATTATGTGCCCTGCAGTTTTTTTTTTCCATTTTCTACCTACTGTTGCGATTAGTGATGAGGTCCTATCCTCCTTTGGAGACGCCATATTTGCCAGGACTGTATATATTACCGTCTTCAAGGTGTCACCAAGTCAAATGTTAATGATCCTCACGAGTATTTCATTTGGAACGTACTGTACGTGAGAGAGATGGTCCTGTAATATATTGTGTCGGTGTCTGATTTACCTGGTTTATGTATCATGGTAACTGATGCTCCTTTGAACCATTCAGGGAAGTAACCACTGCTGAGCATGGTAGTGTATATGACGAACAGGAAGTTAAATCCTTTGGGGGTAATTTGCTAACCCGTTTCTTATTATTTTGTCTTTTCCTGGACCCGTGTTTGTTTTATTAATTGTTGCTCGTCATTCCGTCGCTGTTATTTTCTATGAGAGTTGGTTGGTTTGTGATAGCCTATTCGAATTCATAATGAGGTGCATGTTGTGATTCTGTTCGTACTTGAGATTACGCAGTTTGTGATGGGGTGCTTCTGAAAAGCTCCAACCCGAAAGACAGCACTGCGGACTCTAGTTTAACACATTTCCGCACTGTATAAAAAGCCTATTTCACTTTGTTAAATATCTACTTTGTTGTGTGAAGCTGTGAATCACAGCAGTGCCATATAAATATTACAAATAGAAGACGTAATTATAACGTAGCGTGAATTGTTTTATCATGAATTGTTTTGTCATTGAGGGCAACCCCACCATTTCACTGGTCCTGTAATATTACTTTTCTACTACATATAGAGGAAGTGAGAGTCTTAACATATAGTTGGCTCAGACTGTAAATTAAGCTAAATGGGTATCTTGACTCATTTAGTCTCTATGTTGGCTTTAATGCTGAGTAAATACTGAGGACAGAGGTCGAAGATAATGTAAGCCAAGACATCTGCCATCGCTTTACATACAGGGAATCCAGTTCTATAATCACGATCTACATAGCTGGATGTAGAGGAGTTCAAGGTAAGTGATTGTGGAATGAATGCGATTGTTTTGTAAACAAATCTCTGGTGCAGCACTGTCCTGTGCTGCGCATGCGTGACTTGGTGGGCAAAATGCTGAATACCAGTATTTACTCAACATTAAATTTAATCTAACGTAGAGGCTGAGTCAAGATACCCACTAGGCATAATTTGCAGTATAAGCCAACTATATATTAAAAGCCTCACTTCCACTACATGTAGAAGAAATCTAATATTACAGGACCAAAAAGGTGATTTTTTTTTTTTTTTTATGTGTCCGACTCTGGGCATAGGCTTCACAGCCTGCTATCAAGGCCCAGCAGTCCTCCTACATACCATACACCTCTACATGTCACCACTTCGGCGCTAATACCCACCGTCCATATTGAATACATACTAGGACTGTCTCATATATATATATATATTTTTTTTTATGCATGGAAGAAGGAACCAAAGGCCACGGGCCTGCATACAGTTCCTTCCAAGAAAAAGCAAAAACAGTACAAAAGAGAGCCAAATTCAAGATCCGTTCAATTCGAGATGCCTGGACACACTGCGTTTGAAAGACTGGAGATCATAGGAAGTAGGAAATACAGACAGAGGAAGACAGTTCCAGAGTTGACCAGTTGCATAAATAAAAGACTGGGAGTAACGGTTAACTCTTGCATTAGAGTTGGACAGAAAAGGGATGAGAGTTTGTTGCTAGACGGGTACTACGTGCCCGTCGTAGAGGTGGAGGGATGCAAGCAGACAGTTCAGAGGAACAGTGACCATTGAAGTAGCGATAGAAGAGAGATAAAGATGCAACAGTGCGGCGAAGAGACAATGGTTGAAGGGAATCAGTAAGAGGAGGAGAGTTAATGAGACGAAAAGCCTTTGACTCCACCCTATTGAGAAGAGCTGCATGTGGAGAGCCTCCCCACACATGAGAGTTGTACTCCATACACGGGCGAATAAAATAGGACTGGTGTATTGGTATTAGCGGGGGTATTTTTACGACATGTCGGCGGGTCTTCTGGTAGATCAGTAAAACCTGATTTAATGAGATTCGAATCCTTAAACTGTTCCCTGCCCCAGTGAGGATTCGAACCTGGGTCCGTCGGGTGATTGGGTTGTCCTCATTGAATATTTCATTTCCGTATGTGAAAAAACAATTTATTCTACGTACGTTAGGATTACGTTTTCTCTTTGTATTATTTATATTATGGTATGTGACATTACTGTGATTCACAGTTTCACACAACAGTGTAGATATTTTATGAAGAGAAATAGGCTTTTGAAACAACGCGGGTATGTGTTAAACTAGAGTCCGCACTCCGCTATCCCCTCTATCGGATGCTAGCTTTGATCCCAGTTCCTGCTGTTGTAATCTGTGTTGTCCTTGGGTGATATCCAAAATGCTGACATCCAGGTCCTCCAGAACTTGCAGGCGGTATTTTCATCACCATTACTCTTTGGTCGTCTTTTTTCTAGATACCTGATATTCTTTCCTTTTTTTCTTTTGTGAACACTTCTGCCTACAAGGCACTTTGGGTTCTTTGTATTGGTTTGTCAGATTATTTACGGTGCTTTACCAGTGTTTGTTCATTTCTAGTTCACCCTTTTTTCAACAGCGCCTGTTGGAGGCTCTTGCTGTGTGTGATAAAAACTAAAATCCAACCTTGCCTATGAGCGTGATCAAGTATTGTGGTGAAGCGGTGCTAAGCGTTTACTGTCACTAAGCGGGCGGTGCTGGGTACGAGAGGGTTTTTGTATGTAGTTGTCGTGATTGCGAGCGGGTACTTCCCCCCTCCCCCCTAATGTTTTATACCAGCTATGCAGTGCATCGTCTATCTCTGCTGTGCTCTTTCCCTCCAAATCAAATTTGGTGGGTCAGGGACCATCGCACTCATGCATGTCGATGATTTTTTTTTTTTTTTTTCTGTGTTAAACTGCTGGATGGATGGTGAGGATCGGAGTAGTTGTCATAATGAAAATTGTCAAGGAGTGGGTACTGCTGGCAAGATTGACTGTTATATGTGTGTTGTAGAAGGTTTTATCGTTTGATATAATTATGCCCGGAGTGGTGATAACTGACTGCCCATTACATGAAGGGAATGTTGGTCCAAGAGTTGAATTCCATACTTTGTGTCAAGGTACATAATATTTTTCCCAGTGACATTGTGCAGCTATGACTGCGTAGGGCGTTCAAAGCTCCAGTAATGTACAGTACGCCGGTTCTGGCATCTGCATTATTTTGTAGAAATCTGGAATCACAGTGTTGCCTTTTCTTTGTGGGAAGTATGGTCTCAGTGTCTATGGGGCCCAGAGGCGTCATCAGCTTGACCGACAGGATATCAGCAACTGAAAATTATTGTATATCTTATGTTTAAGGCTTTCTTTTAGTGTAATGACGAAACCCACATTAATTTTTCTTTGCAGTTTATTTACTTATTAATTAATTAATTTATTTATTCATTTTTTTTGTAGCAAGCGAATCCTGTTATCTTTAAATATTGTTCATTTGGAAGGCCATGACTGTTTACATGTATGACATCTGGGTTTTCCTGTATGTATATGGTAATAAGATTGAAGCTGTTTATTCTCCAGGAATGGAGTTTTTCTTGCGTTATTTTTAGAAATCTTACACATCTTGAAAACATCAGGATCGTGTCCTATTATGTCCTCATTCTCTTCAGGATTTTTACCTTAGTGTGATTTGGTTTTCCTGCTACCATCCAAGAGGCAGTGTTTCTTATATCAGTGGAGGACCTAACGGGTGTGAAACTGGTACATTAGTAATTTCGGAGAAAGACCAGATTGTACCTGGCTTGAATGCATGTTGGCTTTCATTCTTATGGTCGCTCTTCTTCCTGGGCATTTTATCTTCATGCATAAGTGATCACCTCTGCATTGGATGCGTTTCTGTTATTTTCCCTTGCATTTCTGTCACAAGTGTCCTTCTTGTGCACAAAGAGAACACATTTTCTTGTGTGGATTGTCAAAAACCTTGTTGATGTGCTTCTCTGTCTTGCGGCATCTGTAGCACATTTTCAAAAAGATCTATCTATCTATCTATAGCCCAACGCCCTAATCCCTCAAAGGGTGGCCGCAGACAAAACGCCTCCAAGTCGCTCTGTCACCCACAATTTGGCTACCCTCCCCCCAGCTCACTCCTCCCTCCCTCATATACCTCTCAACTCCATCCCTCCACCTCATCCTCGGTCTTCCCCTCCCTCTCCCTCCCTCCACCCCACCTGCATACATCCTCTTAGTCAGTCTTTCATTCTCCATTCTCTCCACATGTCCAAACAATGAAGAACAATGAAGAAGATCAAGATGGGAAAGGTCCCAGGAATTGATGGAGTGTGTGGTGAAATGCTGAAGTAGCCTATGGGGGTGACATTGTTGTGGAGTGGATATGGAAGTTGTGTAGATTGGCTTGGGAAGAGAGAAGGGTTCCAGAGGACTGGAAATCAGGTATAATTGTTCCTTTATACAAATGAAAAGGGGAGAGAGAAGTATGTGGTAACCACAGGGGTATTTGCCTTCTTAGTGTGACTGGAAAAATATATGGTAGAATACTTATTGATAGGATTAGGCATATAACAGAGGAGTTAGTTGGAGAAGAACAAGGGGGATTTAGGAAGGGAAAAGGGTGTGTAGATCAGATATTTGTTCTAGGGTGTTTAGTGGAGAAGTATCTAGAGAAGTGAAAGAAAGTGTATGTTGCCTTCATGGACTTGGAGAAAGCTTATGACAGAATAGATAGGCAAGGTATGTGGAAGGTATTAAGAATACGGAGGGGAAATTTTTGAGTGCTGTGAAGAGTATGTACGAAGGAGCTAGCTAGGGCTACTGTGCGAGTGGATGGTGAGCTGAGTGAGTTCTTTGATCAGAATGTGTGACTAAAACAGAGTTGTGTGATGTCTCCATGGTTGTTTAATATATACATGGATGGGGGTTGTAAAGGAGGTGCAAGGTAGGGCAGTGGATGTGGGAGTGGCTCTAATGAATGAGGGTGGGATGTGGAAGATTCCAATGTTGTTGTTTGCTGATGATACAGTGTTGTTGAGTGAAGATGAATGGGAATTGCAAGGTTTGGTGAATGAATTTGAGACAGTGCGTAAGAAGAGGAATCTGAAAGTTAATGTAAACAAGATTAAAATTATGGAGTTTGAGAGGAATGAAGGCACAGAATGCACAGTGAGTTGGATGGTGAGGATATGGAGAATGTGAGTGCATTCAAGTACTTGGGTAGTGTGATGAGTAAGGATGGAAATTCTGGGGATGAAATACTTGAAAGGGTACAGCAGGGAAGGAAGGTTCTTGGTTCACTGAAAGCGGTGATGAGGAATAGTGAGGTGAGTATGGAAGCCAAGAAGTCACTGCATGATAGTATCGTGATCCCTACCCTGGCGTATGGAAGCGAGGCATAGACTGCTAGAGGGTAACAAGTCAAGAGTGAGAGCAGTGGAAATGAGATACTTGAAAGGAGCATGTGGAGTGATATAGAGGGACAGGTTGACGAATGAAGAAGTAAAGGAACGTTGTGGGGTGGATGTGGATGTGGTTGAGAAGATTAGAAGAAATACACTGAAGTCAAAAAGATAATTGTTCCATTTCTATCTGATGGGTTCTGCTGTGCAGAAGGCATGCTTTGAGAGCTTGTGAGCATGACCCCCTGGTCACTCGTCGTTTCAGACTGGCCCTTCTAGGTGCTGGCTCTTGGGAACCAAATGACTTTGCCATTCAGTGTCTGCTTTGATTTGATCAAGCTCATAATCCTTGAAGACGCTAATATTTCTCCTTCTGACTGATTTCCGACATTTTAAACACGAAAGTAAGAAGAAGCCTTGATTCTCAAGGGAATTAACAGTTTCTGTTTTGCAGAGATTGTTAGAGAACTTATCATCCACTATATACAGATTTGGTCTCCCATTACTCTGTACTATCTTCAACCATGATATTCATAGTTGCTAGCCCCCTCAAGAATCCCTCTAGGAAATTTGATGGTTCTTCTTAGTATCTGGAATTTACATTGACCCTCTTGATGAACGGCATCCTTGCATGCAGTTTACATATACCGGGCTAAGGCATCCATCAACAATTCCCTGTGCAGCATGAGAAGAAAGGCCGAAACTAGATATGCACCATCCTGGTAAGTGAAGATTTTAATTTACAAGGGCTGTTCACTTCACAGAATGATGATATTAGCGGAAAACAAGCAAGAGGAAAGGGTCTTGGGCAAGGTTATGGGCAAGTTTACTGGGTAAGTCATGCTAGTTTGTACTAGATTGCATTAGCCCTTCCGGTGAAGAGAGAGAGAGAGACTTGTAATGCCTCTTACTACTGCCCGGAGGAACCCAGCCCCCCCCCCTCTCCTCACCCCCTTCCAATCGTCCCTTCGCTTCTCCTGTCCCTCCCTGCTCCCGGTCACATCCTTCTGTATTAAGGTTCAGTACCGCTACCGGGAACGTCAGCCAGGAACGACGTTCGCCCAGTCGTTTCAAAACTAACCATAGGATTTTCTCGGAAATATGCTGAATGTGTTTCTCAGACAAAATTACTATATATGCTATCCCACTAGGCCTGCCTGGCTGAGGGCGGTGGTGCTGAACCGTTATACAGTACAGAGGGGAAATATGCCTCCCCGATCCACTCCCTCACGAGTAATGCACTCCCTTCACTTCTCTCAGCCCCCCCCCCCCCACTTTGCCTTCCATTCCTTTGATCGTCTTTTCCTTCCGCTCGCCATGTAGCCTACATTCACTTCTAATCATTTCACCTCCTCCCCAATAACGTCTTCCTTCCCTCCCTTCCACTAGTACAATCCCGCTCCTCACTTCTTTAGCTGCACCTCCGAACTTCTCTCTCTCTCTCTTCATGTTCTCTTCTGCATATATCTACTGTTTTCCTTTCACCTCGATACCGTCTTAGTGTCGTAACATATTTGTTTTCTCTCGTTTTCTGTCTAAAATGCTCCATTAACTGGTCACTTCTGTCACCTGCTCATTATTTATGTCAAAGCAGGTTTCTATCGTTGTATCATCTACTATACTATAATTCTAGGTACTTACGTGTGTGTGTGTGTGTGTGTGGTGTGTGTGTGTGTGTGTGTGTGTGTGTGTGTATAGTGCAGCCGAAACTGGAAAAAAATATTTAGATGAAACTTGACAAGATGGTCGTAACTGGGACACAGATGTGTCTTTCAATTTCATGTCGATTGAAATTTTCTAAAGGGGTGGGTTGACTCCTAGTTGATCCCATTGGTTTTCCATCACGTGCAATGCATCGGGAATTTTCCGTGGATTTTCTTGCTCCAGCAACAACACACGAATCATTGGTTGTTCTGAGCAAAGTAAAGCATGGTCCATAAGCAGCTGTCATTTGAAAAGTGCTGAGTGAACCCATTGGCCATTGAGCCACAAAGTGATTGTATATAATTGTGTGTGTGTGTGTGTGTGTTCTTACCCACCTAACTGTATTTTCACAGGAATTAGTCAAGCTTGTACTGTCCCGTGCATTAAACCATTTTTACCATACATATCCTTAAATTTGTGAATAATTTTGGCACACACTACTTCATTCGGTAGTACATTCCACTGATAAATTGCCCTATTGGGAAACTGAATTTCCTTACGTCTTTATCGCCTCACTTTTTTCATAGTATTTTTGCAGTGTCCTCTTGCTGATGCTTCCCCATAGGTTATATATTCATTTAAGTCTATTTTCTCTTCCTCTGAGATGCATTTGTATAGCATAATCATGTCTCCTCTTTTCCTTCTTCCCTATAGTGTTGGTAGATTCATTTTTTCTAATCTTTCCTCGTAGCTCAGATCCCTTAAGCTTGGAATCCATCTTGTAGCTGCCCTTTGTACTTTTTCATCTTATCTATGTGTTTTTTTGAGATGTGGATTCCATACTACTGATGCATATTCCAGGGTTGGTCTGATGAATGATGCTATTATCTTTCTCAATATGTCTTCATTTGTATGTGAATGCTGTTCTCATATTAGCAAGCAGTGTATATGTGTTACGTACAGTCTACAGTCACGGCCAAAAATACTGATCCACCCCATAACGATAAATAACGAGACACTGAACAATAACTTCCGAAACTCAGTGATATAATATTCAATCTACTTAACTTTTCAGAATAATACGCAAGGTTTTTATAATTATTCGAGTAAGAAGTGGAACGAAATTATTGTCCACGACTGTACCTTCTCACCGATATGGTCATATGGAGATAGTCTGTTATTGATAATTACTCCTATGTCCTTCTTTCTTTCTGATATGTGTAGGATTGATCTTCCTAACTTATAAGCCCAGTCTGGTCTTCTCTCACTTTCACCAAATTTAATTACATGATACTTGTCCACGTTGAATTCCATTTGCCATTTATTGCTCCATTCATAGAGCTTGTTTAATTCCTCTTGCATCTGTTTGCAAGAATCTGTGTTAGTAATTTTCCTTTGAATTTTTGCATCATCAGAAACTTACTTAGATACCTTCCATTTCCAATGTTATTGTCTGAGTCATTTATATGTACTAAAAACATAATTGGTGCCAGCACCGAGCCCTGTGGTACTCCGCTGGTCACTTCCCTTCATGATGAGTAATTTCCCCTTAATATTGTTCTCATTTCCCATTTTCTAAGAAAATCCTGCATCCAACAGTACAGATTGCTTTGGATACTCCCTTGATGGTACAGTTTCCATAAAAGTCTTTGGTGCTGTACTCTGTCAAATGCTTTCTTAAAACTTAAATGGATTCTGTCCACCGATCCTTCTCTTTTCTGCAATGTTTCTGTAAACTATCATAGTAGCCTGGTAGATTAGTAACACATGATTTTCCCTTTCTAAAACCGAACAGCCTTTCTGTTATCATACTGTGTTCTAGATGTTTTACCCAAACTTTCCTTATAAGCTTTTCTAGTATCTTACGTACAACACTGGTCAGTGATATTGGTCGGTAGTTGAGTAGATTTTATCCATTTCCTTTCTTGAAATGGGGAACAATGTTTGTTTTCTTCCAAATATCAGGTAGTTTAACTTGATCTAAGGATTCTTTGAATATTAAATACAATGGTCTAATTAACTCTTCTGTACATTCATGTAGCACTGAACCCGAAATTCCGCCAGGACCATATGCTTTTCCTTTGACTACTTTACGTAACTCTTCCTGTACTTCTTTATCTGATATTTGTATATCTGGTAATACATGTGGGAATGTAGGTTCCATACCATCTCTCTCAAAAATTCTTTCTTTTGTAAAAACTGATTGGAAGTTTTTATTTAGTGCTTCACAAATATTTCTCGTGTATAGATGATCCCCTCATCGTAATGAACTATATTTTATATATAACTTTGGTTTTGCTTCGGATGTAGCTGTAAAAAAGCTTAAACTGATCACTACTTTCATTTATAACGTCCTCTTCAGACTGTCTTTGAGCCTCCCTCCTTATCTTTGTATAATCGTTTATTGCCTGTTTATAGTTGTTATATACCCTCGCACTATTGAGTCTTCCGTATCTGTTCCACAGCAAGTCTCTTTTTTCTTTTGATTATTTACATTCTGTAATAAACCATTTCTTTATTTTCATATCTGTTGCTTTGTGCTATGGGATGTAATTTTGGACTCCTATTTCATAAAGATCACAGAATTTTTCATATATAATATTTAAATCTTGTCTTCTAAGTTCTTTTTCCCATTCTGTTTTTTTTAGAAGTACTTCTTCCTGTCATGACAGTTGCCCTTTTTGTAATTTAGACTCTTTTTGTAACTCTCATTGCTGGTAACGTCATATGCAATCCTAAAGTTACAATTTAATACTGCATGATCGCTACTGCCGAATGGGTGGTGATACATTATATTGTCAATTTTAATTTTCTTGTCTGGTAAATATAAGATCTAGTACTGATGGATCATCAAGTCCTCTTTTTCTGGTGTGTCCCTTTACATGCAGTGTTAGGAAAAACTCTTGCACAAGATCTAGGAGCTTTTGATCACAACAGCTTTCATGGCTTTTTACATCTAAAGTATTCCAGTATATATCTGAATTGAAGTCTCCAGTAAATATAATTCTTTCAGATTTCTCTTCCATTCTATGTAATAAAGTTCTTAAACTCTGCTATGTAAGTACTTTCTCCCAGGTCTTCATGTTTTCCTCTTTCCCAAGTGTTTGTTCTGGGTGGCATGTATAAATCTGCCACAATTAATTTCCCTTCAGATGTGTTAATTTCAATGCAATCAGTTCTCCTTGTGAGGGTATATCCAGTTTAATTTCTCTGACTTGTATATTTCTCTTTGTTAAGCTTACAATTCGTCCTCCCTTTCTTAAACTTCTGTTTCTTCTCCATATATTATATTCCAATGAGTTTAGGATATCACTGGATATCTTTGGGGTTAATTTTGTTTCTGTTAGGCAAATTAAGTGTGGTTCCTTTTCTTTTGATGTAGTCTTTTATCTCTAGTAATTTAGACACCATTCCATCTCCATTTGAGTACATCATTCTTACCATCTTGTTTACATACTTGCCATAACTTGAGTCTCCTACCATTCTCCTTTTTGCTCCTTGTTGGTTATGTACCACTTTCGTACCTGCAATCCAATTCTTTGTAAAAAAAAAAAAAAAGTACTCCTCTTCCTCTGAGCTTTCCTCGTTCTTTGTTTTTGCCTCCTTCCTTTTCTCCTTTGTATTCCCAATTCCTCATGAGTTAGGCATCGCTTTATCCATACTTTTTTTTTTTAATTCCTCTTTTTCCATGAGTTTGTTTGCATTTTTTAGTATTGCCTCCACAGTGTTCAAACTCTGGAAGGTTACTTTCAGGGATCGTCACTTACTTCTGTTATATTTCCCTCACTTTCTGTGTTCCTCTATGTCTTTATGACAGATTTCCTCTGATACTTCTTTCAGTATGCGCATTATATTTTGCCATCTCCTTTTTGTCTCTCGAAATTTTGTTTTTTAGGTCTTCCTCCTCTGTATCAGTGATTACTATAGATTTATTGATATCTGCTGATTCTTTACCAATTTGGGGATGTTTTGGATTATTTTCTTCACTTCCTTTCTAATGCTTTTTTCTTCAAAGCTTGTTTCTAAGTTTTTCCTTACTTTCACCATTTCAGCATACGTAGTATCCACATCATCTTTATAATTTTGCATCACTTCATTTACCTGGGTTATCTTCTCTTCAGTATCACTATTTTGGTCTATCAGGCTTGGCTAATTGTATCATTTCTGAACTCCTCCATAATACTCTCATGGTTAACAACTGTACTTGCCATTTCACCAATCTTCCTTTTAAGTGAACCCACCTCAACTGACAGCTCATTTATTGTTCCGTCTTTCTTGTTTAATTCCTTTACTAATTTTTCATTTTCCTCTTTCAGCATATGCAATTACTTCTTAATTTCATCCATATCACTCTGAAATTCCCTTTCCAATCCGTATACCCTTTCTACTAATTTGCTGAATGTTTCCATTTCAACCAATTCCTGGTAGAAATCATCCTGTTTTCTACCCCTTTCCCTACTCCCTCTTCTGTGTGTGTGTGTGTGTGTGTAGCATACCCAAATCTGGAAGAAGGATTTCAAACGTCGGGATGCTTGCAATTAGATTATTGAAAGATCCACTTAATTTTCATGTCAGTTGAAATTTTCTAAAAGAGTGTTTTGCTTCCAAATTTTCCCGTTGGTTTTATTGATGAATGGTCTAATAGGGCTTTGATTTGCTCCACCCTTGACACATAAGTCATTGGTTTTGAAAAGTCTGAAGAATGGCCCCAAAACAGCTTTCATTTGAGTAAGTGCTAAGCTGCTCATTAGGGCCGCAAAGTGCTTTTCTATCATATTGTTATCCAAACCGTGTCTGTCTGTGTGTGTAATGCAGCCATAGATGGAAATAGAATTGCAATGAAACTTAGCAAGATGGTTTCAGTTTTGTCACAGATGGGACAATTTCTAAGTCCATGATGACTGAGATTATTTAAAAGAGTGTTTTGGAGCCTAACAATTGTCCCGATTCACATTACATAATAAGCAACGCATCTAGCAGGGGTTGTTTGGCGTCAAAGAACGTATTCATTGGTTTTGAGTAAGGAGAGGCTGTTAAAAAAACAACCCTAATTTGAACAGTTGTGGAAACTGTTTTCCCCCAGATTGAGATATCTTGTGTTTAGCAGTAAAATGTGCAAAAATAAAATAATTGTCCCTGTTGGAGGCAGAGGAAAATTAAAAAGAACGTTTATTGCTAGTTCAGGCGGTCTGTTAATCTAGAAATTTGCTCTAGTTTCTGAATAATAATCCTACTTATTAATAAATTAAATGCTACTGCATTTAACCTTTAGGGATAACTATATTGTAAATACATGTAGAAATACTTGAGAAGGTTCCACTGTGCCTGACTGCGCCTGCGTGTTGTGGTGACGTAGAAAATGCGAGAAGGTATCATACCTTGACATACATTAAATAAATTTTTGATAATATTGTTATCAGAAAATCAGATTGATTTGTTAAGTTGGGCCTTCCTTGTAAAGTTCGTGAGGTAATTAACTGTATTTAAATAACTGTAATTAAATAATGTTTGGCATCTCTTAATCCTGTGAGGAAGAGGAGATCGCCATTACTCGTTCTGTCCCTTAACCCGCCCCGTCCTTGCAATTTTTTACCTAACCCACTCCCAGAACCCGGCAAATTATCAACTTGTCTTTTTTTGGCTCAAACCTCCTCTTTTGGTGAGAAACATCGAAAATTCAGTGAGAAAGTGCTCACCTGAAGTAAAAAATGCACTAAACAGGAGAGAGGCCCCTCACCTGGCTACAGCTTTCTATGATGCCGCGCTTCATAAAAGACGCTTCCTATGCAAGGGAAACTTAACCAAAACCACTCAGCCTTGGTAATTATTTATTTATTGGGTACGAATTTTTATGTACTACAAGAGTATTTTGGTTTTCACACAATAATATAGGCGATACAAGAGTTGTTCAGTCACCAAACACATCAACATATACTGCACCTACCTTGGCGACTTTACGTCTGTTCATTACTAACTCTGGTGCCACGTAATCTTTGTCCTCCACATTGGGAATCACTTTTGCCTTGCATTTCGTTGTCAGAGAGACTGTGGTGCTATGTGTCTTTACTGGCCAGATCACTGCTAACAGGTGAGTTGTGAGAAAATGGCGCCCCCCCAAGGGGGGGGGTTACACAGGGTCAGGCAGTGTTGCCACCTGGCTAGGCATACAGGAAGGTCTCCCACATATGCCTACCAAAAATCACTCGCGAAACTCGAAAAATGTGGAAATGACGGACCTTGCAATTGAACGTATGATGCACGTTGTCAGGAGTGAGAGACGGGTTAGGGTGCGACGTGCATCGTACGTCGACGGGACGGGGTGGGTTAAGCTGCACACTGTAAATAATTGCACCAGGACGCTTTGATAGAGCCTCACTAACATAACCAATACCACTAGGCATTCTGACACTACCTAGCTAAGTATCCTTAGAGATTTGTCCATACTGAGAGGGTATGAGAAAGAATAAGTGAGTTAGGGCTAATTATACCCATTCATTTAAAGAGACCCCTATTACTTAATTTAACTTGGTGTTAATAGAAGAATAACTACAAACCAAATTTATTTTATTTTTTTCTGAGATTTTGGTGCCCAAAGGGAGGAAGGCAGATGTGTGCTAAGGCTTTAGGCAAGTTCAAGGTTAGATTCTTGGGTCAGAAACCGTACTATCCTTTTTTATGCAAGGAAAATATTGTGGGGACAAAAGTGTAACCCAAGCCATCTAACAACCCAGGTGAATAGGTTTAAAAAAAACATCCTTCCCTACAATCGTAAGAAGTTAATGTGATCAACTGAACTGGGCTCAGGTAAATTTGTTTATTTAGGGGTTCTGATGTGGTGTCAAAAGGTATAACCCAAGCAGTTTAACTACCCAGGGGGAGAGGTTTAAAATAAAACCTTCCCCACAATCATTAAAATTTTCAGTGCAAATATAGGAGTTCTAAGTGCAAATAATGTAATCAGCCAAAATGTCTATATCCTTATTAAAGCAGTTAACATGTGGTAAGACAGGATAGGTAACAAAAGCTATAAGGATGTATTAGAGGTAACACCATTTTCAAAGGAAAAATTAAATAGTCTTTTGAATATATTAAATGACAGAGGGACCTAGTATGAAGAAACTTATACTAATCTAGAAGCAGCTATTGCGAAGGAAGATAGTAAAGATCTGTTGGAATCAGAGACTACGAAAAATAAATGTAACTAATATGAATTATAACAATCGTAAAGTTGCTTAAAACAAAATTAGACTGCAGAAACTCCAGTTGTTGAACTGCGGAGTAAAGCCACACTACCAGAAATTACTCTCCCGGAGTTTGATGGAGAGCAAAATTGCAGGTCCCTTTGGAATATATTTAAATACTTAGTTCATGACAGAGTAGACCTCTAAAATGTAAGTAAACTCTCCTATCTGTTAGGACAGGTCAAAAGCACGCCTTACAAGTTGATAAGAGAATTATCTGTTGAAAAATTATGAGGCAGCTTTGACTATCCTTAGACAGACTTACAAAGAGAGGGAGCAGGTCATTGCACAGTTACTGAAGACTCTAATTGAATTACCCATACCTAAACATGATTCTGATTCCTTGCAAAACTTCCGGATTGCAGTGAGGTGTAAATTAAAAGCTGTTAATACTTGCGAAGATGTAAAGTGGCAGATTGGGTGTTTTCTGGAATAATTGCATCCTTAAAGTTGCTACCTAGAACCAAGGATGCATTGAAAGGTAGGTACCAAAAAGATCATTTCTCTTGTGAGAAGATTGAGGAGGGTGTAACGCAACTCCGCAAACTTTTGCAAGGAACAGTGAAGCCTGCTGAAAGTAAAAGAAGGTGAAGTTAAAGAAAACAGCCACTAACCAACTGACTGTGAAACCTAAGTCAGGATCAATTAAGTCTGTAAGTAAAGAGGAAGTTGGCACATTTATTAGCCCCTTAAAATCTGAGGAGAAATTACTAACGAAAAACAATGGACAAGCAGATGATAATGAGGCAAAAATCTCCATGGTAAAGGACAAGAAAGGTTGTGTGTTATGTAGTGAACAATATTCCACTGTATGTTGTCACAGTTATCCTCGTTATGCCTCTAGAATAGTGATGCCGAATGAATTGGGGTACTCTATGAATTGTATGAATTGAGGACATACATTCACAGACTGTAAAAGTAAAATAAATCTTTGATTCAAGTGCAAAAGGGGTAATCATCATAGCACTTTGTGTCCAAGGATAGTCAAGTATGTGGTTCCTAAGCCCACAAGTGTCAATATGACCGTTGGGAAAACAAATAATACAGTAACAATGCCAGCTGCAGTTCCAATTGCAGATGTGAAGGTAGGTAATGATAGCAAATGGAAGTGTACCGGCATGTACTCTTTTTGATACGGGTGCACAGAAACCTTGAATTTCTGATGATTCTGTAGAGACTCGCTAAAGTCAAAGTAAAAATCTAGCCATTGCAGGGTTTTTAATTACTAAGGAAGCACAATCACTTGATTTAGTTAGACCTTTTATTACAATTTGGCAGATATAAATGCTGTATAACAGACGCTGTAATGGAAACAAGCACATTTATCAAAGGACTGAAGGAAACCTTTGATCATCTACAGAGCTTAGGGATAAGGCTGGCTAAACAAATTGTGAAATCAGATACTGTGGGTCCCATAAAAATGATTGTTGGGTCAGATTACTGTGGAAGATTCCTACATAGGACTTTCAAGAAGAATAAAGTACAGTAGTTCAAGAGTCCAAGAGGTAGCCTAATTTTGCATCAGTTGCCTTTTCCATAGGAAAGGCCAAATTAGTAGACTCAGTCTTTGTTACCTCCACACAGTTATTGATTTTAGCTAGAGTACGTGCAGAATTAGAACCTACTCAAATAAATTACTTATTGGATAAGAAAACTGAACTTCTACACAAATTGTGGGACTTGGGTAGTGCGGGAATACATCCTGAAAAACAAACCCCAATAAGTCTGTAGAATTTAAAGATGGGCAATATTGGGTTGAATTACCATGGAAGCTAAACCATTCGGAGTTATCAACAAATTACCAGGCAGCTAAGCCATTAATTCTTTTCTAAGAAAGTTGAGAAACAAACCAGAACACCTAGGACTGAGATAAGAGGATAGGAAATTTACAAAATTCCTCTGGCCTCAAACCCCTCAAAATGAGGATAGTCCTGTGAAAACTTACTGTTTGTGATCGGCGCTCTTTGGGTCTTGTGCTAGTCCTTTGCTAGTATGTAACACTCTGAATTATCATTTTGAAAATGCCAAATGTTCAGAAATAGGGCAGGCAATCTATATGGATAACTTACAATGTGTTGCTGATACAGAGGCAGAAGCATTGAAGGCTTATGAAGTAGCCAATTAGGGATGTGGGAAGGCAAATTTGCCATTACACAGCTGGAACACAAATTCACCGATTTTAAAGAATAGAATACAGGAGGACTAACCTATTATTGACATTTCCAAAACTCAAAATGTGATGGGTCTTAGCTGGGATACAAGGGCTGATGAACAAAGTCTAAAACCAAAGTAGTTATATGATGTAGCACTCATCAATAGGTCTATGTTAAGTCTGGTCTCCTTGTTGTTTGACCAGTTAGGACTTGTTAACACCATAGTTATTAGAGGCAAATGTTTAGTGCAAGAGGCTTGGTGAGAAAAATTGGACTTGGACATTGAATTAGGTGAGATGTATGCTGAACAATGGGGACCTAATAGAAAGGAATCTGAAAAATTATCAAGCATATGTATTCCCAGGCAGATAAAAAGTAACAAGCAGTCACATTTGCATATATTTTGTGATGCTTCTCAACAGGCATATGAGGCAGTACCTTCTTGTGCAACAAGAGATTATAGTAAAATTATTATGTCCAAAGCCAGAGTTGCACCAATTAAATGAAGAACCCTACCTCAAATGGAATTGGCTTCCATAGAAATAGGAACTAAATTGGCCAGGTATTAGATCACTACTTTTGACACTCAGTTTGAGGATATTTATATATGGACTGACAGTGAGATTTGTGTTCACTGGATAGGAAAGGAAGACAGTAAAATTCCTTTTGTCCACAATAGTGAAAACCATAACAGATATGTCTTCCATATTAAAATTTATGCTTGTATCCTCCAATCAAAACCCAGCTGATCTGCTCTTGAGAGGCTCGACAGTAAAGAGGTTGATCAAAGATGACTTGTGATTCAAGGGTCCTAAATGGTTACTTAGTAAATAATGGCCTAAGCAGAAACAGTAGGATATTGCTGAGGTTAGTGTTGTAAACCTGGATCCTGTAGGACCTGAGTCAGATGTGATAGACATCAGTAGATTTCCATCAATGAGGTAACTCATTAACACTACGAATTATTTGAAAAATTTGGAATAAGAAAGTGGGGTTTGAGGAGTTTGATTCTGTAGAATACTGGGTGAAAAAGCTGCAAAAGAAATATTATTGAGAGAATTTTGATTTTTTTTGCCAAGGCACTAGCAGCAGTAATAAACTGATAGGAGATTTAGGATTATTCTTACACGGAAAGGGTCTAATGAGGTGCCATGGCAGAATAGTAAAAGCTGATTTGTCTCTCCAAGCTAGACATCCTGTATTGTTACCCAAGAATGATTATTTTGAACAATTAAATGTTAGGGAAGCCCATGAGACAACTCTTCATGGAGGTGTGCCAGAGACTTTGGCCTTAGCCCGAGAAAGGTATTGGAATTCTTGAGGTAGACAGGTTGTAAAGAAATATTTCAAGAGTTGCATTACATATAGGAGGTATGAACAACGACCATATGACTCTCCAGGACCACCTGCTTTACCAAAGGATGGGGCAAATGTAAGTTGGCCCTTCAGAGTTGATTACACAGGGGCTATAACTGTTATAGGTGAGGGAATTCCCAATAAGGTGTATATATGTTTGTTTACTTGCACCTATTCTAGCGCAGTCTATCTAGAAATGGCAGAAAATATAAGTTCAGAGACATTCCTGAAGGTGTTCAGAAGATTTGCTGGTAGGTGGTCTTGTCCTAATAAATTATTAATAGGTGACAATGGAACCAATTTCGTTGGAGCATCACCTCTAATTATAGGTATAATGAATGACTGAAATATTAAGTCGACTCTGGGAATCCAATTTCATACCTGGCAGTTCATAGCTCCAAGAACCCCATGCAAAATGGATTCACTGAACGAATGATAGGTATTGCAAAGAACTGCCTTAGGAAAATCTTACACAGAACTCAGATCACTAGAGGAGAACTGAGAACAGTGATAACTGAAATTGAGGCTAGAATTAATGATAGACATTTAACCTATCTGGATGATACTAGAGTATCAATTGAAGCCTTGACACCAGCTCATATGTTGTATGGCAGAGAGCTCCATCTGGTGCCTTGTGTTGATAACTAGGAGGAAGTAGATGATCCCATCATAGAGAATAATGGACTAGGGCAACTTCTGCATGAAAGATATCAATGTTTAAAAAAAGTATTGGACATCTGGAATAGACACTGGGGCGAAGATTATCTTTTGAGCCTAATAGAAAGGTTTTATGGGGCTCAAGCTGCCAGTAAGAGGTCAATCATAAATATAGCAGATGTGGCTTTAGTAAATACAGCCCAACCAAGATCCCAGCGGACATCAGCTAAAGTCACTTCCACACATCCAGATTCAGAGTGGGTGATGAGACATGTTAAAATTAAATGTAGGGGACTTATCAATATAAAAATCATTGACAAATTGGTGCCCCTCGAGTTAACAGCAGTTTTTGAGACCGTGAATGGTGGAGAACAATTGGGTCAAGATGCATGACCTAGAAGGGCTGCAGCAGAGGGTTCTGGAGACATGTGGAGAGATCTTCTGGCTAGGGGTCACATTACATTATACAACGTATCATCCTTCGCCAGGCCTCAAAACTGTGGAAATTATTTTCCCCAGATCGAGATATCTTGTGTTTAGTAGTAAAATGTTCAAGAACAAAAGAGATGTCCCTGTTGAAGACAGAGGAAATTTCAGAGATTGCTTATCACTACTTCAGGCAGTCTGTTAATCCACGGATTTCCTCTATTATCCAGTTAATAATTCTTTTTATTAATAACTCAAGTACTACAGTGTTTATCCTTTATGGACACATATATTTTACATACGTGTATAAATACTTAAGAATATTCTACTGTGCCTGACTGCACCTACATGTTGTGGTGACGTGGACAATGGGAGAAGATTTTATACCTTTATGTACACATAAAATGAATATTTGATCTTATTCATATTTGTAAATAAGATTGATTTGTTAAGTTGGGCCTTCCTTGTAAATTCATTGTATTTAAGTAACTGTAATTAAATAATGTTTGGCATCTCTGAATCTCATGAGGGAGAGGAGATCGCCATTGCTCACTCTGTCACTGTAGATGGGAAGTTGTTGAAGGCCGTGAAGAGTATGTAGGAGGGTGCTAAGGCTGCAGTGCGTGTGGATAGTGAACTGAGTGAATTTTTTTGTTTGAAAGATTGAAGTAAGGATGTGTCATGTCTCCATGGCTGTTCAATCTGTATATGGATGGGGTAATAAAAGAAATACAAGGTAGAGCAGTGGATGTTGGAGCGGCCCCAGTGAGAAAGGGCAGTTTTTGGAAACTCTCTGTACTGTTGTTTGCAGATGATACTGTGTTGTTAAGTGAAGACGATGGGGAGCTGCAAGGCTTGGTGGAAGAGTTTGTGTGTAAGAAACGGAATCTAAAGGTTAATGTAGGGAAGAGAAAAGTTAAGGTCTTCGAGAGAAGTGAAGTCAGTGAATGTACAGTGAGGTTGGATGAGGAGGAAATGGAAAATGTGAGTGCATTTAAGTACTTGAGTAGTGAGTTGAGTAAGGATGGAAGTTTAGAGAGTGAAGTGGTTAAAAGGGTACAACAAGGAAGAAAAATTGCTGTTTCCTTGAAAGCAGTGATAAGAAACAGGGAAGTGAGCATGGAAGTGAAAAAGCTACCACATGAGAGTATTGTGATACCAACTCTAACGTATAGAAGTGAAGCTTGGACCTTGTTGGAGGGACAGAAGTCAAGAGTGAGAGCAGTGGAAATGAGTTATTTGAGAGGAGCATATGGAGTCACATGGAGAGACAGATTGACAAATGAGGAATTGAAGGAGCATTGTGGTGTGGATGTGATAGGAAGCATTAAGAAAAACACAATGAGGTGGGTTGGCCATGTGGAGAGGATGGAGGGTGAGAGACTGACGAGGAGAATGTATGTGAGTGAGGTGGAGGGGGGGAGAGGGAGGGGGAAGCCAAGGATGAGATGGAGGGATGGAGTGGAGAGGTATCTGAGAGAGGGGGGTGTGAGCTGGGAGCAGGGCAATGAAATGGCAGGGGAGAGGGCGACATGGAAGCGATTTGTTTGTGGCCACATCTTACGGAAATGAGGCATCTGGTAATAGATGGACAGATAGATTTTACTGGCTTATGCACATGTTCATCCTACATTTTTGTGTGCCATTTTGACTTCATTTCGCCAAGAGGTCAATTTCCTTTTTAATATGCACATTCTGATGAAAGTTCAACATCGAACGTATAAGAGAATTTAATCAGCAGGTAAATCTACATACATATATCTTCAGCAGGCCCCCTTATATCTCCACCTCCTTTTCCAGGTTTTAATTCTTTTTGACCATTGTAGCACATAAACTGCTGACCCATTATTTTTAGTTTTTGTATGAATTCAGGGTTTAAGTGTATAAGACTACCATTTTTCCAGGAGAGTGCATCCCTCAAAGTCGATTCCTCAACTTTACTCACTTTGGAGCCAAGAACATATTCTAGAAATTTGTGTGCAATAAACCCACCGAAGTATATCAGGCCTTCTTCCTCAATGGAATATTCCAAATCATTTTCAAATGGGAAATTATTTTCACTTTCCTTTGGTTCTAAATCATTTTCAAGTGGGAATCTATTATCACCTTCCTCGGGTTCTTGACTTTTCAGCACAGGTAAGAAAACCATTACTGGGTGATTGAGCTCACTTTGAAGTCTTTCATTTATGTCTATTGTTTCAACCCCTGTCAATGAAGCATCTTTTAGACTGCTTCCAGTACTAGATTCATTATTTATTTTCATAAGAGAAGACTCTGTTCTTACAAGGTACATTTAGGGCCGTGCTTGACAGAAAGTGGGAAAGGATAACCACATTACCCTCCTATTTTCCTTAGGCTGCAAAAAAAAAAAAAAATGTTCCAGCCCATCCTGATTTAATCTATATGTCAGTAGTAATGATATATTGTATTTATCTCACAGCATTTGGTAGAGTTTTAGCAAAGATTAGGATACAAGTAAGCTCTTTTGAAACCGATACATCTTGTTGGAACCACAAACTTTAATTTATTTCACAGTGTTAATCATTTTAGACAATACTAGGTTTTGCTTTGACAGATCAGTTCCATATGTATTTCTACTTTTTAAAAACTCATATAAGAGTCTTGTATTGAAGACATCAAACCATGAATCAGCTAGCAAAGTGAATGCACTTATACTGTCCCAGTCCTTGGATAGAAGATCTTTTTCCCCTAAGTACCCTATGGCTTTTGCTGGGATTTCTGAAAGCAGATGAACGGCCAATATGACATTTATTCTACTGGCCTCTTTAGTCGGGGATCCACGTGCACGATTTTAAGTCGAACATGACACTATTTCCCATGCTTTGCAGACCTTAATGTTTTGTTGGAAGAGTATCTTCAATTACAAAATCAAGTGGTCTGTTCAGCCATTTGGATTAAAAAAGTACATAATTTCATGGAAGTCTATGTGTCCTATTGAAAATTTTTGCGAGAAGTTGAAAACTTACAAAATAATACTTTGTGAGGGTAAAGTAATGAAATCCCCGTGGTGAGTATTTCTGTTATGACTGTTGCTTAAAAATAACTTTTTTAGAAATCAGAAATACTTAAAATAAATTGAAAAAACAAATATTTTGGGGTGTAAAAGTACTAGAATGTTCCTGGGTTTCCATTCGGTTATGAAGAATAAATCTGTGATATATGTGCATTTGTTTCTAGACCAATAAACATTTCAATAAAAGTAACTGTTTTTGCTCTGGATACCACAGATAAGATTTGTAAAGTTCATCCTGCCAACACCACCACTATCTGACTAGTCTGGGGCACACAACAGTAAATTTTTCTCTTAGCTATAAAAAAAAAAATCACACTTTATGATTTACACAATACTGTATTCTAGTTTAACAAAGTAAACATACAAATCTGCAAAGTACAGGATACCTGTGCCAAATGTACAGTAAAGAAATATAATTATCAGTTAGTGGCAGCATCCTTGTCACCAACACATTTGACAACTTTACGAAATTATTCATTATCGCTATCATTAGGAACTCTACAGCACAGTCCTGGATCAGCTGCACACCTGCGTGCGATAACACACTTGACATTTGCTCTTGCACACAGCCATGCTGACAACGGTTTTTACTGCAACCACAGTTGTCTGCCTTCATTGTTATGGTGGGTTTTGGATCTCTTTCCATCATGACTGATACTAGTGTTCCAGCAAGAAGCTTGCATCCAAAGTGTAATGGATCTGGCAATTCAGGGTCTGATTCATCAGCTTTTTTTTTTTTTTTTTTTTAATCTAAGGAAGAAGGAACTAAAGGTCATGAGCTCGCAAACTGTTCCTTCCAAGAAAAAGCATAAACAATACAAAAGAGAGCCAAATTCAAGATCCATTCATTTCGCGATACCTGGACACACTGCGCTTGAAAGACCCACTCCATGGATGGGAGTGGATATGTCTCGGCTTTTGTCACGGTTTCCCCCCCCCCCTTATTTTTCTTTTACTACAGTACTTTTCATCTTCAATTCTCTTCATTGTCGTACTTTTTTTACTTTTGACTGTCACCCTTTCCCTCTATAGTTCTTTCATGACACTGCTGTACATAAGATGTTACATGCTGGAATTTCATCGTGTTATTAACCTATCGCGTCCCGCATATATTCCCGCCAATCCTTCTCTCAGCTGGGCATTCCTGAGAAAATCATCAATTCTTAACCCATCGCGTCTGGGTCACATGTATACGTGATGACCCATGGACATCTGGGTGACACATATACATGATCTAGTGTTTTGTGGCATTGTTTGAATGTTCTGCAGGTTATTTTCATCACACACAGCCACTGGCAACCCTCCTGCACACATCCGAGTCATGCTTCAGTTACTTGCATACCTCCGTAATGGATAGACCTATGCAAAAATTTTCCCCTATGTCCGGATCCTTGGCTGAGAGCCCGCAGCCGCCGACTTCAACACCAATGAAGTCCGGAGGCCAGAAATGAAAATGCCTTGGTGATAGTTCGATAGGGAGAGAACTCGAGGTGATATTATCGCCAATTGTGAGTGGAGAAAGTGATTTTCTGAGGAAGGCGGCAGCCATGATGAGTGCCGATATATATGCATCACATGAAGAGAGTGGAGGACGTGAGTCCTCCACTGTGTGATTGTCGTAAAGTCTGGTGTGCAATGCTACCAAAGCAAAAAGCATAGAAATCCGGTAGATTAGTCTAAAAAACGGTTAAAATCTGCCAGACTGAGGGAAATTAAGGAAAACACAATAGGGAAGATCTTAAAACGCCAAATAATTGTAAAAAATTAACTTTTTACCAGCTAGATTGCTTGTGGGAAATATTTTCCCCCAGAGCGGTTGCGCTCTTTACTTTTTACAATAGTTGTCACTGTTAAAGGCAGAGGAAAAGATTACGTTCTGTTAATAATTCTTATTATTAATAAATTAAACGCTACTGCATTTAACCCTTGTGGACAACCATATTGTATACTGTATAGTAAATAGGCTACTTATTTCCACTGTCCTAACTGCACCTGCATGGTAAAGGATGAAAAGCCCTCACGTGAAAAGGTGATGGGGGTTTAATTCATATATATATAGATAAAGTGAATATTTGGCTTTGGTTTAATTAGAACTAATATTAAATTAAGTTAGATTCTCCTTGTATATTTCATGAAGCAATTTAACTGTATTCAGCCTTGTAATTAATAAATAATTGGCAAGTCTTCAAACCTAT